>CM069917.1:30926462-31036404 GCA_036172215.1 Camellia granthamiana | reverse complement strand
GTATTTTTGAGAATCAGTTATATCTGCGGGTATCAGATTCAGTTTTGGGGCAGTGATTTTGGGGAACAGTGATCAGTAGTAGAATACAGTTATTCAACTATGCTTGTGTCTGTTCTGATTGGGCCGAAATGCTTGTGTCTGTTCACTTTCAATTCAAAGATTTAGCATAGAATAGCCAGTGTTCTCTTTTGCTAAGGCAAGACAGACATCCGATCCGTCAGTCACCATTCAGTTCAGCGGACTTATGATAACGCAAAGTTCAGAAGAAATAGTGGTTATGGCAGCCGCATTGGACCAAGGAAACATCTTGCGGGATGAGACCAATGTTGAAGTACCATACCCGCCCAGGTCGCCTGCCGTGCGCCCGGTTTGGACGCCACAGTTGTGTCAAGCTTGTGAGCCCACCACATTTGAATTGATGGGAATGATTGGTGATCTTCAGCTATCTGTGGCTGATCTCGCCTACGGAATGTCGGCTTCGCCACCAACCACATCCTACGCTGGGAATTTTGTACCGTAGGAGCCCCCGCTATTGGGGCGAATTGTGATCGAGCTCAGCCAACCTGAGGCTGTCTCAAGCTATGGCCATGACATGGAAACAACAACCGGGTTCCACTCTGATGTAGCAACCCAAACCCTCGATCAAGCTGAGGCTAGAGGTAAGAACAAAGTGGGAACAGATGCTGATCCCGTTGAACAACTGTTGTGGGCAGTTGAGGCTTTGAAAGCCGGAGGATTGAGTAAACAGCAAATATTCGCAGTCATGGCTAAGACTGTGGACGATGCTTTCCCCACTCCAACCGAGGGGAGTTCCCGCCAAGCGAAAAATCGGGATAGGCCCCGTCATGCCAGAATAGTTCCCTCCAATCCCAACTCTGCACCGGGGAAGGATCAGAAAGTCAAGGCAGTGCCTGCCGACCCTTTTTACTAGTGCGTCTAACAAGAATCCACAGACTTCGAAGTATCTGCCTCGAGGGCGTAGAGTCTTTCATGCTCTTTACATGCCTTTGTCTAGGGCATTTCAAATTTTGGCTAAAAATGGGCATCTTAAACCCCTCAAGCCTCGACCTCTCCCGAAGAATCTCCCCCTCACATATGATGCTGCCTTGTACTGCGCGTACCACCAGCAAACCGGTCATAGTACTGATAACTATTTCCGTCTTCATCATGAAGTACAGGATTTGATTGACAATGAGGTCATCCTCCCACCTACCTCAGCGAAGTCTGTCACCGCTGAGTTGTTGGACTTCGAGGATACTGCAAGTATGTGATCAGGGGTTGGACCACCTGCGGGTGGCGCTCGGTGTATTTCAGATGTGGCGTCTGGCACGCACTGTTTTGAGCATTTGTGAATGTTGTTTTTTTTTTTGTAATTTCTGGCTTGGGTATTGAGTCAGTTCTTTGGTTTTGTTTTGAGTCTGTCTCATTGTCTTGAGTCAGTCTTTTTGCTTAAGGGTCTGTCTTGTTATATCGAGTCAGTCCCATTGTATAGAAGTCAGGTGATTCCAGGGTTATTGCCTCGGATATCATTGTTTTGTTTTGTAATTATCCTTTTGCTTTCTTTTGAGTCTGTTTCTGCTATGGAGCCAGTTGCAACCCAGGAAATTTGAATGAAACAGCTGCGGCTATCATGTTTCCATGCTTATTGCTACTTTGAGCTAGTTGTGCCAGAAGATTTGACTGAAATGGTAGTACATTTCACCTGCTCTTTTGTGCCTTTAAGTCATTGCATTGACCGAAGTTTTTAAAAACTTTTTTTTGACACTGTGGTGATGAAAACGAAGAGGAAGGAATTCCTTGGGTTTTGCAAAATTTGACCAATTGAGAGAAAGAGAGGCGTGCTAAGCCCTTAATGAATGAAATCATCCTTGTTAGTGTGAGTACTGAGAAGGATCCTGGCTTGATCCAGATTGGTTCTACCTTGTCTTCAGCGCGAGCGATTCGTCGCTTTCTTAAAAGTTTTCAAAAAATGTTTTGCGCCGTCCTGCGAAGACCTGTGTGGAATCACTCTTGAGATTGTGCAGCTTAGGATCGCTCTCAGCCTCGAGACTTGACCCCTAGCTTTCAAACCTTGAACTTAGATTCAGAATGTTCAACGGTCAACCACAATGTAAGGCCTGTGTGGCCGGATCAGAAGTAGCCCATGAACTAAAGGGCAAGAAACTCAGATCAAGAAGATCAGATGTTATCAAAAGAAGCTTGCAAAGCTAGATCAGAGGTACCCCTCGAACTAGGGGCAAAAATGACAAAGGTGCTCGAAGAGTCAAAAAATTGGGATGTTGCTCAAGCTAATGAAGATCGGCAAGAATGCCAAACCCCGGAAGGGAGGAAAGAAGAAGACATTGCTGAAGGACAATCGAGTTCCTATCCGCAACACTAGGGGGCAAATTCACCCTCCATTGGATGGACTTCTGCATCGTCAGCAAACAGAAGCCATTCTCCTGGATTCAGATGACTTCAGGATCTCAAAACCATTTGGCATGGACAAAGCTACACTTTTACCCTTGAGAGGCTCGCTGGGCCGAAAACCCGAAAGGGCTACCCAGACAAAAGTTAGAGCAAAAAAAAAAAAGAGAAAAGAACAAAAAAAAAAAAAGAAAAAATGCAAAGAAGAAAAGAAATCAAAAGAAGAAAAGAATTGAAAAGAAAAGAAAAACAAAGCTCGCAAGGTTGAAAACCCATAAAGGGCGGCCTTGGAAAAAGTTAGAGTGTAGAAGGTGAGGGTTAATACACGAGTGTACCTAACCCGAACTACGTAAGGCTTGATTCCCATGTTTGGGATACGTAGGCAACTTCATCCTGAAGTCCAGCCACCAACACTTTGAAAGTGATTGTGTCCATATATTGGTTTTGACCATGTTCGTCTTCTCTGTATCCGAGAGTTCGGTTGCGATCATCACTAATGAGAACTGTTCACAGTATGCTGCGGCGTTATCCAGACAAGGGGCAACTTTCCGTTGCCATGAGTCGCCATTCAAACAAGGGGCAACTTTCCGTTGCCATGCAGCTCTCTTCAAGCAAGGGGCAATTTTCCTTCAGATCCGAGGTTGCACATCTTGAGAGTAGGTTACGTGCTCGTTGAGCACTGGTTGTTTGCCAAAATGGCTTTTGAGAATTTTTACTGAAGTTGACTAATTTCTTGAAAATTATTCCATCTTTTCAAAAAACTGAACCATTTCTTGGACCCAAAAAAGAAAAAATTTCAGTGCTCATAGCCTAACTTGCATGATTTCAAATCAGAAAATGGAACAAACATGTTAATCTAACTCTCGTATTGGTCAAAACTTGTTTTAGTAGAAAACCAAAGCAAAAAATGGTCAAAATGATGAACTAAGGACACAGTTGAGTCAGGCTTCCTGTCTTTCCCCCATCGCCAGCATACTTGCCAGAAGAGGGCACGACTGGAGTTGTTTGTAAAGGGCTGAAAGCTCTCTCACCCTCCGAGCAATGAGGTATCAAACCAAGTGTGAAGCACGAATTGGAATGGGTCAAGATACTCCACTCCCTCATCTGGGGCATCGGCTAGACGCCACCGGAAGAAATAGCTGTGAGCTAACAGCGTCGGGCATGAACCCACAACTTCTCGTTTATCCGTCAACCACCCAGGGAAGGAATTGAAAAATGAGAGATTGAAGAATAGAGAGATGTACGCTGAGAGAAAAAGTGAGAAAAGGGCTTTTTCAGAAAAAACAGAGCCTGAAGGCCGAGTGATGTGAGAACCACAAATGAGAAATGGTGGGAAATAATACCCGAAGAAACTGGCTCCTCGCGAACTGAGAGATCCCTTGTCCTTGTAACACGTCTGTATGTTGTGTCTTTTGTTTTGTTTACCTCAACTTTTGTTTTGAGTCTTTTCGAGTGTTACTCGATGTGTTTAGGTTGTGTACCTTCTGTTGAGTCGTAGTATGCCGTGTTCAGTTGTAGGCTCAATACCCAGTTGAGAACCCTTTTCTCATTTTCAAAAAATCATTTTATGCTCAGAGTGCTGTGTCATTCTCCACATTTGTCCAAAACATGATTTGGTTCTTTCATGAAACCACAGGGTTTTGACCTAGGTCATGTCAGAATAGTAAAACCTGGACCTATCTGAAGCTTTTTTGGGTTCCGGATTGCGAAGCAAAAGAAAAATAAGGAAAGTTCGAACATTAGAGCCTGTTATGACTCCTGCAAATTCCGCCCTTCCATCCGCCGTGTGCAAATGAACAGACTACTGTGTTATGGGCTTTGAGTTCAGAATGAGCAGTGTTCAGAATGAGCTGTGTGTATGAGCTATGTGCCGGGTAAACCAAGCGCTGTGTTATGGGCTGTGTATTCAGAATGAGCAGTGGGTTGTATGAGTTGTTTTGTCGTTGACGGGTTCATTATCTGGTTATTACGATGCAAGTGTTCCAATTTTCAAACAAAAGATCAATCTCACTCATAATGTTATGTAAAGTGATGCAATGCGATGCGATGTGATGTACAAATGTAACACTTTCTTTTTCAAACAAAAAGCTTGTTTCATTTCATCATCTTTTCAAGTACATAGCTTTGAAGAAAACAAAACCTGCCTGCGGTAGTACCATATGTTCAAGCTACCGGCAAAAATAAAAGTAAAACAAAAAGAAGAAAAGCAGTAAAAGTCTAGATCAGCATCAAGTGGTCTCAGGCCTGAGGGTCTGTCCTCGTCCTCTTCCTGGACGAAGGTCCAGGAACATCATCGTCAACACCATCATCTGTGCCCGAGCCCGAGTCATCTCCGGTCTCCTCCTCAGATGACTCTGCCTCCAACTCCGCCTCTGTCTCCGCCTCGGACTCATCATCGTCGGGAACCGGTGCTTGAGAGCTGCTCCCAACATGAGTGCGCCCCGCTTTGGTGCGGGGATGTACATGCCTCCTCGCCCTCCTCCTCGAGCAGAAATAGAAGGCCTAGCTGGAGCACCTCCTGCAGTAGGAATCTGGAATGGAGGCTGAAAAGCACAAATGGCAAATGCATCAGTACGCTACGCAAAGCAGATTATGAATACTGTGAGCAATGTACGAATACAGAATGCAGTGTATGAGTACAGTGTATGAAAGTTGTGAGTAGTATATCAGTATAGAATGCAGTGTATGAATGTTATGAGCAGTATGTCAATATAGAATACAGTGCACTGTATGAATGCCGTGAGCAATGCTGGGAATGATCTGCAGATTATAGTGTGTCAAATGCCGTAAGGGCCATGTATCAAGTGCAGTGTTGATAGTGCGATGCATCAGATTATGTGAAACAGTTTATGTAGAGTTTGAGACTATGGTTAAAAAGGAACTTACCGGAATGCCGTAGATGGTCAGTAGATTGAGGCTCCACTGTAACATCTCCATCACCGAAGCAGTTAACTCCAGGGACTGGCGAGTGTACTCGGAGGAAGCCTGCAAAAGTGTTAGAAGTATCAATAGTCTGCGGAATATCAAATGAAATGACTGTGCAGAGTGCAAAATGTAGAAAGTACATATCGGGGGCAAGCCATGGAATCCGACTAACTCATGATCAGCCGGAGGAGGAGCGATGGGGATCTGGTAAGTCTCCCCACCCTGCCCTCGGCATGTCATCATAGTAGGCAGCTCGGGCCACCTAACCCCCCGCCCTCTCCGGGACCCAGCTCCCTGCTCTCTCCGAGACCCCCGGGACCCACTCCCGCTTCAGGCCTGAGGTGCCCGTGACGCTCCTACCCTCGCTGCTGGTGCCGCTGGTCTCTCTCCCTCAACTCGGCCAGCACCCGTCAATGGCCGCATGATGTAAGTCTGGACAAACTCTGTGTAGTCGCCCCCATCTATAAACTGCTCATAACCCCGACCAACCGTGTGGCGGGTCAGCTCCGCCAAGGTACACCTCTCGGTGTACCTCGCGTGGGTAGGAGGTGTTGGAACCCGCTGCTCGGGCATGCCCAAGGTCTGCCGCATGAAGCGCTCTCCAAAGTACCAAGCCCGGCAAATCGGGCCCTCCAACAGAATCCTGGATCGGGCGATCTCCTGAGCGCCCTCATACCGCTCCTAAACCGCGATAAGCAACGAGGCCCATGGCTGCCAGGTGATCTACAAATGAAGTACAGTTTGTTATCTACTGTTGTTGAAAATGCAATACAAAGTGAAGCTTAAATGAACTGCAAGTTCTAAAATACCTCTGCAGCGGTGATGGTGGTGTCGAAGTAGCGACGGAAGAACATGAAAGAATCCCGAGGCCTCCGCTCGCACCTCACGTCGAAGTAGTGGGAGAATGGGATCATAGGGGGCATCTCCTCCTCCGGTATTGGGGCAAACCTAGGAAAGTAGGCATACACCCACAACTGTATAGTGTGACAGAACAGATATGAGTAGTATACAGATATAAGCGGTTTATAGATAAAGTAGTATGCAGATAAAGCAGAAAGCAGTGTATTGTGCAGTGTGTGCAGTGTACAGCCAGTATAAAGCAGATTGTGTGTCCGCAGTGTATGTGGTGTACAGATAATGTAAAGCATAAATGTAAAACAGAAAAGGGAATGTGTACCTCCCAGGCTCGCCAATAGCCTCCAAGTAACTGCCCGCTACGGTGGGACGATGAGCTCATGTAGCCATAAAGAGTGGCCAAACTGGTGCCACCCCAGTCATAGCGGCAGATCCGTGTCACGTCCACCAGTGCGTTTAGCAAGTAGAGGGCGACGGTGTTCGCCCGGTCGACAAACAGAGTGGTCCCCAGCAAGAACATGATGAAACCCCGGGCGTACTGCTCCTCCTCCTCCCGGGTAATAGGCGTCTGGATCCGAAAATGAGCCTCAAACCAAGAGCATCGCACAAACCCTGCTCGAGCGAGGGGTGGCTGAGTGCCAAGCAAATAAAGCTGAGTGGCGTCCCACTCGTCCATGTCAGTATCAAAGGGGATCGGATCACCCCCTACCCCAAGGCCAGTGAGCATTGAGAAATCAAAGGGAGTCATCGTCATCTCCCCAGTAGCAGAAAGGTGGAAGGAGTCGATGGTGTCCCACCACCTCTCCACCAGAGCGGTAAGAAGGGGCCTGCTCGCAGTGAGGCGTGAGAGTCCCATGCAGAAGGTCCCGAAACCGGCCTAATCAACAATCTGACGAACTGCGTTAGGTAGCTCCGTTTACCATCCCCGGGCCTCGACGTTCCCATACCCTCGGAAAGCATATGAATCTCCATGTGATTAAAAATAGGCAGTCGCAAAGCAATATCAGATATACAATGTTTTTGAAAGCATACAGAATGCATACAATACAGCGTGTCTACACGTGTTCAGATTCAAGCAGGTATCACGTGCAGGTGTGCTCACAGTGAACTACAGCATATGATGTGTCAGTGTGCTTGAATGGTTCAGTGGAAAGACAGCGTGTGTGTACGTTTTTAAATTCAAACGAGCATCGGGCGCCGGTGTGCTTGCAGAGAACTACAACATATGATGTGTCAGTGTGCTTGAATGGTTCAGTGGAAAGACAGCTTGTGTGCACGTGTTCAAATTCAAATGGACATCGGGTGCCGGTGTGCTTGCAGAGAACTACAGCATATGATGTGTCAGTGTGCTTGAATGGTTCAGTGGAAAGACAGCGTGTGTGCACGTGTTCAAATTCAAGCAGGTATCGTGTACGGGTGTGCTCCCAGTGAACTACAGCATCTGATGTATCGGTGTGTTTGAGTGGTTCAGTGAGAAGACAACGTGTGTGTATGTGTTCAAAGATCAAACAGATATCGAGTGTAGGTGTGTTCACAATGGACCACAGCATACGATATACCAGTGTATCTGAGTTAAGAAGTTAAAGAACAGTATTGACTAGCACAGTTATATGTTCTACATTACAGAAAATGAAATGGGGAAGAGTGTACCTCAGAAGCGCCGAATGATAGATGTGACTCTGGCTCGCGTAGTAGAAGCTCCAGTGGTGCGCCTCGCGCATAGCTCTGAAAATGGCAGAGGCTGTCAGGAGGGAGCACATGCACCGCCGGCCTGTAGGTCGCCGGATCGAACGGTCGGACGTGGAGAGGGAGGAGCTCGACCTCGGGGTCCACGTCCATCTTCGGGGAAGCCCCGCCCTGTAGAAGATCGTCTACCATGTCGAATAGGGTGCGAAAATGGCCGAAAATGTGAAAACCGAGCGAGAATGTGAAAAGTCAACTGAAAAGTCAACCCTGAGGGGGCGAAAAATGAGCGGAAACGTCGAAGTGCGGAAAAGGCACGAAAATCAAGGTAAACTCGGGGGAAACAAACCCCGAGTGGTGGAAATCAAGAAAGAGGCACCGAAAACAAATTTTGTTCGGTTCAAAATGTTCGAAACGGCGAGGGTTTCGCGAATCAAATGTTGAAACGGGCCCGAAAACCGAGGAAAATGATGGATCGAAGGAAGAAAAATCACCTAGAGAGAGAGGGCAAGAGTTTTCGAGCAAGTGGCAAGTAAAGAAATAGGGTCTAAAGCCCTATATTTAAAGACCCGTGCCGAATTAAAAAAACTACCCCGAACAGGCATTTTTGGCCGGTCGGCCACATTGTTGGCCAGTCGGCCAAAAAGATGGTCGGTGGCCTTATTTTGTGGCCAGTGGATGGCCAGTGGTTTCCCCCGATTGGATCAGATATGTGGTTTGGGGTTCTCTTTGCTCAAGACAGTGCAAGAAACTGCATTTTTGAAGCTTAACCGGTCTCTGTGCCGTGTCTTCTATGCATAGCACTCGAATACGTGCAAGGTGTATCCTTTCCGTATCCTTTTGTATCATGCGAAGTCCGGAAACTGCTTTAGATACATTACATTGTTATGCATATCTCGTATGCGTTGCAGCACGCATCATACTCACATTGTCATGCACATATGTTATGTGTTGTCACGCACGCCACACTTGCATTGTTTTGCATCTTCTTTAGGTCGCATTGTCATGAGCACCTCACACACATTCACATGCATGATCCTTGTCACGCGTTGTCATACGGTGCATTGTTATGCATCTTCCTTATCTCGCATTGTCATGCACAGTTCATTGCATTGTCATGCACTTCAAAAGACGTGTGTCGTCACGCATTTCTTTCATTCGCATTATCATGCATTTCAAAAAAAAAAAAAAAAAAAAACAAGAAAAAAAAAAACATGCATTATCATGCACGTCTCATCCGCATTGTCATGCATTTTTCTTTTATTCGCATTATCATGCATTTCAAAAAACAAAACAAAAAAAACAAACATGCATTGTTATGCGTGTTTCATCATTCACTGTAAATATTTGCATTGTACATATCATTCATTGTAAATATTGCATTTACATGTATTTGCATTGTACATAGTTTCCATGGCATACTGTATATATCGCATTGTAGCTTGCATGCATTTGTTGCATCATCCATCTATGGCTTGCGCCTTTCCATGTTGAGCTTGGTCTGGCATGTGCCTATACCTTTCACGTTGAAGCACGGTTATGAGATTTAGTGTCCGCACCTATTCCACTGATGGGATTGTGGTTGAGGGTGATGGTGCCATTTCTGTGATTAGACGCGACTTGTATGTGTCAATGTCTTTCCTAGGCAAGATATGTTTTGGCTGCGTGCCTTCATTGTATATAGCATACATTACATGCATTCGTTGTATATAGAATATACATTGCATTATAGTGCATTCCCACCTGCATTGTCGTGCATTCTTCACTTGCATTGACTCGCATGTTTTGCTTCCACCCGCATTGTCGTGCATTCTTCACTTGCGTTGACACGCATGTTTCGCTTCCACCTGCATTGTCGTGCATTCTTCACTTGCGTCGACACGCATGTTTTGCCCCCACTTACATTGTACATAGCATGCATTGTATATACTGCATTGTACATAGTTTACATTCCATTGCATATAGAATATATATTGCATTGTAGTTTGCATGCATTTGTTGCATTATCTATCTATGGCTTGCGCCTTTCCATGTTGAGCTTGGTCTGGTATGTGCCCATACTTTTCACGTTGAAGCACGGTTATAATATTATGTGTACGCACCTAGTGTTGAGGGTGACGGCACCATTTCCGTGTTAAACATGGTTTGTTTGTGTCCATACCTTTCCTAGGCAAGATACGGTTTGGCTGCGCGCTTTATCCATTCCATTCATTGCATTTAGCTATTACATTACATTGCATATAGAATATATATTGCATTGTAGTTTGCATGTATTTACTGCATTATCCATCTATGGCTTGCGCCTTTCCATGTTGAGCTTGGTCTGGTATGTGCCCATACTTTTCACGTTGAAGCACGATTATGATATTATGTGTACGCACCTAGTGTTGAGGGTCACGGCACCATTTCCGTGTTAAACGTGGTTTGTTTGTGTCCATGCCTTTCCTAGGCAAGATACAGTTTGGCCGCGCGCCTTATCCATTCCATTCATCGTATTTAGCTATTATATTGCATTGCATATAGATTATATATTGCATTGTAGTTTGCATGCATTTACTGCATTATCCATCTATGGCTTGCACCTTTCCATGTTGAGCTTGGTCTGGTATGTGCCCATACTTTTCACATTGAAGCACGGTTATGATATTATGTATACGCACCTAGTATTGTGGGTGACAGCACCGTTTCCGTGTTAAACGCAGTTTGTATGTGTCCATGCCATTCCTAGGCAAGATACGGTTTGGCCACGCGCCTTATCCATTACATTCATTGCATTGTAGTGTAGTTTGTTGCATCCAGCATTTAGGATCACAATCTTTCCTGAGCAGAGCATGCCTCACTTATATCATCCCACCCAATTACTTGTATCTTGTGTTCCGTCTACACACACATAGTTCTGCATGTGTACGCGCATATTCCACTGATGGGATTGTGGTTTGAGGGTGTCGTCACCTTTTCTATGGTAGACGGATTTGGCATCTCCATCATCTTTATGATATTTGTGTGGTTTTGTACTGCTTATGGTTTGATCATCTCAAATACACTGCATATCATTTGCATTTGTTTATTACATTGTTTTGTAAATATTGCATTATCATGCATCCATCCCGCATTGTTATACGCCACGCATAGGTTGCATTGTCATGCACACTTCACTCGCGTTGTCACGCAGTTTTAGATTGCATTGTTATGCATGTTGCTAACGATATTGTACCTGTTAAGTTTCTTTCTTTTTCAGGCACGATATTATATGTGCGGTTCATTTGAAGCTGGCGCGACCAGACGAACCGGACAGGTATTGTATTCTCCGTGTGAGACGCAGCGAGAATTGCATAATTCTCTTACATTCTTTCTACATTGTAATGTAGTTGGATTTGTGTTTGATTGCTTAAAACTGTTGCATGATATGCTTCGTTACAACTTTCTTTGCATGATCATCAGTTATGCTCGCCTTTGTGCATTGTTTTGCATTTTGCCCCTGCCTTCGGGCGCATATCTTTGTCTAGGGTTTGTATGATTTGTCTAAGTCTTCGGCCTCATCAAAAATGGGTCGTCTCTGGGCTTTGACATTCACTCCCGTCATTGTTATGACTTTTGAGTTCTGTCAAAGAGGGGCAACTGTAGACACCCCATTTTTGACCGTCCTCAAGACTTGGACGTCACCGTTTGAACACTCAGTGATCATCCATGTTCGTGTTTGTTTGGAGTTCTCGAAGGCCTCGGCTGCGTGCCTTACCTTAGGAACTCTCAACTTGATTATTTTGTGTTTGGTTTTGCACCAAACACTTGTTGTTTTGCTTCTGAGAGCAGGGAATGGCTTGTTGGCCATCCCCACACCTCACCGGCCATGGCTTGAGGCCACCGGCCATGTTTTCTTGCCACTGGCCATTGGTGATGGTCGGTCGACACTCTTGGTGGTCGGCCGGCCACCTTTGTTGGTCAAATGGCCATTTTTGTTGGTCGACCACTGTTCATCTGCTTTTGGCAGATATTTTGTGCCAGCTAGCACAGCTGGCACCCACCTTGCACCCCCTCCATACACGTGTATGGAGGGATTTCACTCTTGCTTAGCTTGTTTTGTAAGCTTTGCAAGAGTTGGAATTCTATAAGAGGAGGGCTTCTCCTCCCTCCTCAAGGGTTCCAAAAAAATTCCAGAGCTCTAAGATTAGGGTTAGAGGATTGTGTATCTATTCTATCTCTACATCTCTCTCTCTTCCATATTGTGTGTGTATTAAGGTGTTTTGTTCATAGTTTTGCATATAAACACCTAGTGTTACACTTTCCTTTGGCTACTGAGGTGCTAAGGAGTTATTTTCAAAGTTCTTGAGTTGATCTAAGCTTGGAGAGACCAGCTAGAGCATTGTTCTTGAAGAGGTCTTCAAGGGTAAGAACTTTACCCCTTTATTCCCCATTTTTGCTTAGGCTTTTAGCCATCCTTTCATCTATTTTTAAGCTTTGTGTATAACTAATAAAAGTTCTGATTTTGAGTGCTTAAAATAGTTGTTTAAGGCTATTTTGGTGTTTGGGGTTGTTTGACCCCTCTTAGGCCTTGTTTGGCCTCATTTTTGTGCATTTTTGGTGAGCTCCGGGACCACCTTGTCTTGGCCTTTCCACCACTGAAATCCAAAGGGATTTCAATGGTGGGGATGGAGTTTTAAGGTCCTAAGAAGGAGAGGGCCATCCCCTCTCCGTATTGTCTTCAATACTTGGCATTTTAGCCTCATGTGTGAGCACCTTGTTTAAGTCCATGTTGGCCATGCCTTAGCTGGTATTTGGTAGTATTTTTCCATGGTTTACCTCTGTTTTAAGTTGGTTTGGACACACCATGCATGCCTTGCATACTTGTCTTGTAATGCCATGAAATTGCCTTAACATGCCTTGTGCTTTGAGCCTTGTTTTTAGCATGATTTTGGCCTAGCTTTGTGAAGATTTTATGCATGTTTTAGTATGCCTGAGGTATGTTTTTGGTTGTTTGGGTCATCTATGACTTGCTTTGTATATCTACCATGCAATCTCCCTTGTAGGCCTTGAGTGTTGGCCCCTCAAGCATGCTCTCCTTGCATCATTTCAGTGGTTTGGCACCACTTATCATGTCATTTCAGTCCATATAGCATGTTTGTATACTTGCATTTATGGCTCCTTTGATGCTTCAAAAGGTTTGTGTTTTATGCTCCATGTTTGGACCTTTGTGCATGCCTTTTGATTTAGGCCATTTAGATGCCATCTAGGTGTGTCTTTGGTCTTGTTCAGACCTGCATTGGGACTGTTTTAGGTCTCCATGGCCCTTTGGGGCTTGCTTCATATAGCCTTGGTTTGAGTCTCGTGGCTAGTTTTCAAGTTTGAACCTTGCTTGCATGCTTTGATTGCTTTGTTTAGTTGGTTTGGCACCATCCTTAACATGATTTTCAAAGTTCATCATGCTTGTCATTTGTCCATGTTCATTTCCTTTTAAGTGTGCTTAAAAGTCCCCTCTTTATGCTTAAGTGTTGGTCCATTTGCATGCATGTTTGCATGTGCATTTGTCCCTCATTCTTGAGCACTTTGGCCAATGATTTGAGTGTGGCTGAGGCCCACTCATTTTAGTTTAAGTCCATCTTGCATCGTGTATGCCATGTTACAATGTGTTATGTAAGTTATGTTGTTAGCATTGTGTATGCCATGTCACTCCTTGCATTGTGTATGCTAGGTGGTTAGTTGCATTGAGCATGCCATAGTTCATATAGCATTGTGGGTGTCATATAGTCTATAGCATTGTGTATGCTAGGTTGCGTGTTTGCATATTTAGGTTGTATGCCTGTTGCATATTGCTTGCTAGCATACTCATTTTGCATTAGTTTGCATGCATGCTTAGGTTGCATAGCATTAAGCATGCATCCCTTGCCTCTTGACCAATCATGATAGAGGTTGGGGCTTTGATGTGTATTGTGTGCATTTCATTTGATATTGAAGTTGCACACTTGGATTCTTGGGCCATCATGCATGGAAATGCGTGATTGGTGGCCCAAGGATCGAGCACCATACCCCCTTTGAGCCATAAACACGATAAGGGGTGTGGTGGTGCAAACATTGCGTTGAAATGCATTGACATGCCTTGTCTTGTCCTCTGCTGCTATCAAAACAGGATTCTGCAGGCATGGATGGCTGACCGACCACATTGAGTGCCGGCCGACCACAAATCTCTGGCCGAGAGCCATACCAATGGTCGATGACCACTTTTCCATGGCCGGTGACCATTCCTCATGGTCGGTGGCACCCCACAGTGTTTAGAGAGTGCTCCTTGGGACTTGTGCAATTCTCAGAGGCATGAAACAGTGAAAACAGAGGCAGCTTGTGCATGGTGGTGGATTTCCGAGCGGAGTCGAGCACACATGCATTGGACCCTCTTCCCAAGGCTGTTTTATCGCTTTAATAGCTTAGTTAATTTGCTTAACTAGTTAATTGGTTTGTAACTATTTAATTAGCTTGTTAGTTGATTAAATTGTATTATTCTTTCGGTCCCTCCGGGCGAGGGCAATTGTGTAATAAGCGTGCTTGTGTGTGATGCATGTCTTCCAACCCCCACTTCTTTCTCCCTTTTACTTACCTGCTTTTGATGGTTAGTATTAGGACATGTTTTGATTAGCATACTTATGATAGCATATTTGCACACATTCATTCGTATTGCATGCACTGGGCTCGCCACATCATGCTAACTGCATTGTATTTCAATTTCAAGTTGAATACGTGTTAGCTGTAGCATCATCATATACCATCTTAGAATAGCCGTGCCTATCTTAGTTGCATTTTGCATGTGTTGCATTAGCCATCTTAACATGAACTAGGATCATGCATTGATTACTAACTATTTTTTTTGTTTTGGCTCAGAGTACTCGGTAAGTGTTTATGCTTTTGCATCCTTGCATGCGTGTGAGTGATTGCCATGATAGCATGCTTACCATGAGGCTATATGCTTATGTGATATAACTGCCTGAATGCCCATGGGTGAAGGTTGGATTGTTTGAATTGGAACAACTCGTTGAAATCCGTGTTTTAGCCTACTTGCGAGTAGCAAATTTCAAACTGTCTTCCAAACAGGCGGATATGCAATGCTTTGTTCCAAATTAGGCGATCTAATCTATACTTTTGTGTTGTGCACATCACATAGTAAGATTAGCTAATTAACCGGAATAAGAATGCATAATGTTTTCAAAACTGGATATCATGGTTAGTCAAGGCCGATCTTTGATTGGGTAAGCGGGGGTTCTCATAGCTGACCTTCCCCAATTGTACCCAAGTTCCCGAGCTGAGGCAACTTTGGTGATGACGGACACGTGGCCTTAGGCACGAGTCAGGGTTTCCTAAATCCCCCAAAATAAATATTTAGGTGGCGACTCTATATCTGGCAAAGCAGTCCATGTTTGGCACTTCTTTCAAAAAAAATCTGTTTTCAAAAATAATTTGCCGGATTTGGACTCTTTGGTGATTTATCAATCTCGCATTGCACTTTGCGAGATCATATTAAGAACCGTGACAATTTGAGTCCTGAACTGTAGTGAGCCCAAATGAACAAAACGGGATCTCCTCTCGGGACATTCGGGGACGTCTACACCAACATAACCAAACAACACGACAATCAATTGCTTACAACTCTCTGCCTCATTTAGTTGTGTTCTGATATCACCAAGCCATTTTTTGGAAAAAGAGAATAGCGTGAAACTCAACCAGGATGCTCAATCCACTTCCAAACCATACTGCCTTAGTCCAAGCACAGCCAAAAAACACATGCTCAATAGATTTTGAAGATTGAGAACAAACCCGGTACATATCTGAAATTGAACACCTCCTATGGTGAAGGTTCTGTTTGGTAGCTAAGATATTATTACACAATCTCCAAACAAAATGCTTGAGCTTTGGGGGAAGGTTGAGACTCCACATGAAATTCCAATCCTTATCACACCAGGGAGTGGAAGATGAAGGTAGATTTGCTGGTGGATCTGTTGTCAAACGTAAGGCACATTGATAGCCAGACTTGATTGTGTAAGACCCTACGGAATTGTGATGCCAAACTAGAACATCTTCCTTCTCCACTGAAATTGGAATCAAGGCAAGAGCATCATGTTCTTCCTGGAAGACTAAGCTTCTAATCTTCTGACGGTCCTCCTTGAGAGAGGGATTTACGACATCTTTGACAAGGAAGACCGAATTATCAACCGGCCTAGGAGAATTAATCTTGAAATCACTCACAGTTGGAATCCACCTCTCATCCTAGAAATTAATTGAAGCACCATTATGCACTTGCCACCATAACCCATCCTGAAGGATCTCACGACCTTGAATAATACTCGACCAAGCCCACGATGCTCGAGCACCATGCAAAGCATGCATAAAATCCAAATTGGGGTAATAAATACCCTTCATAAATTTAGATGCTCAAGCAAGGCTTTGTTAAAAGCTGTAAAATCCCAAAAGCCAAGACCACCTTTGGTTTTAGGAAGGATCATCTTCTCCCATCTAGCCCAATGCACACCTCCACCTCCCAGGTTTCCTTTCCACCAAAAATTGCTGATATAGGAATTGAGTTTGTTGCATAGTTTTTTAGGGAATAAAAAGCACGCCATAGCATAGGTTGGAATGGGTTGGGCAACCGCTTTGATGAGGATCTCTTGACCCGCTTGAGTTAAAAAAATTGTTTCC
This sequence comes from Camellia granthamiana, assembly GCA_036172215.1. Taxonomy (NCBI): domain Eukaryota; kingdom Viridiplantae; phylum Streptophyta; class Magnoliopsida; order Ericales; family Theaceae; genus Camellia; species Camellia granthamiana. Next base: position 31,019,862 of record CM069917.1, on the reverse strand, counting down.
AACCACTTAGCTTCGGAGCACCCATTCACATAAATAGACATAAGCCTCAAATTTGGACCTTCCCCAGCAAGACAATGTACCCAAATATTTAGCACCAGTTTTAATGGGAGAGATGGCCAAAACCCCACAAATTTGGTGTAGTGAAATAAGAGTTGTGTTAGCTGAAAGCTGAACACCCAATTTGTGAAAGTTGATTGTTTGGCTTGAGGCATCCCTATATAGCTTCAAAATGTTGAGAACTTCCTTACACTACTCCACATCTGCTTTAAAAAAGAGAATGGCATCATCGGCAAAAAGAAGATGGGACAAAATAGGGCAAGTACACTAAATTTGTAGACCAGATAAACAATGCTCGAACACACTTTTGTCAATTAATCGAGACAACGCTTCAATCACAAGGAGAAATAAGTGTGGCAACAAAGGATCCCTTTGATGATGACCCCTTGAAGGCTCGAAACTGGTTTGCCTAGCCCCATTGACAAATACGGAAAAAGACACTAGTGACGCATTCTATCACCTAGTTAACCCTAGTTGGACTGAAGCCCAATTTTTCCATCATAACACAAAAAAACCCCATTGCATCATATCATATGTTTTATTAAAATCCAACTTCAAAGCCAGGTCAGCCACCTTGATTTAGTTAGATGAACAATTTTCAATTACAATAATCAAATTATTTATGTGAGACATAAGGCCACGAATAATCTAAGGGTTTTATAAAACAATTTTAGATGGGGAAAAAAAGTTGGGGAGTAAGAGAAACAATACATGCATACTAAAATGAGGATGATGCATTGTGCATTAGTATGCATTTGGACAGAAAATAAATATAATTTAGAAGCTTATAAAATTGCTTAGGAAGTTTTTGTTTCTAAAATACCATTGAAACAACCCTCCATATGAATACATCATGCAATACCTACCTACTATAATATAAGACCATCTCCAATGTTTAAATTTTTTTATTTTTTATTTTTTTTCATCCCCTATCCAAATTAAATTTGAGTAAGAAGTTCATCTGATATCAAGCATTTCAACAAGAAATTTTCATTTTTCATCAAAACCACCGATCAACTGGGAGGATGCCCAACTGGTCAACCAGTTAATGTAAATTTATGGGCAATTAGAAGCAAGGAAAGGTTGTCTAAGAGGACAACCGACCAATCGTCCGTAGTATGGTCCCAACGGCTATCTATAATAATTTGATGAAAGACTCTAGCGATCCTCACTTTGATGAAAAGTTTGAGAAATTCTCAATTTGATACTGATTTGATATTAATGTTGGAGCACCAAAACTGTATGTTTTTCATCAAATTTAAATTTGATTAAACAAAAAATGAAACGTTGGACACACTCTAAGGCAATTGAAACCTTTTGAACATTAAAATCACTGTTCATTAGTGGTTTCTATTTTATATATCTACTATATTAATTGAAGCCTTTTGAACAATGAAATCACTTCATTAGTAGCTTTTATTTTGTCATTTTTACCAATAACGCCTTTAGTGTTTGGCTTTGAATACATTAAAGAGTATCCTCAATGTTTACTCCTTTTTTTCAATCAAATTTGAGTAAAAGTTCATCTGATATCGAGCATTCCAACGAATTTTTTTCATTTTTCATCAAATCACCGGTTGACCGGGAGGATATTCTGCTAGTTGACCGGTTAGTGTATAAGTCTGAAGCAAGGAAGAGGTTGTCCAGGAGGACAATTAACTGGACAACCAACCTGTCGTCCGGTGCATGGTCCCAACGACTATCTACAATAATTTGATGAAAGGCTCTAGGCATCCTTAATTTGATGAAAAGTTTAAGAAATTCTCAATTTGATATTAACATTGGAGCACCAAAATTTAACTTCTTTCATCAAATTAAAAGAGTAAATGTTGGAGACGCTCTAAGATGAGGATGTTTTAGACAATTAACCTATCTAAGCCCTCAAACGTAATGAGTGCTATTATTAGCATACCATCAATTATTTTGGACCACCTATTTCTTTGGACCCCCACTTATAAATTGTAAATCCCTTAAAATGTCTTTTCTCCCCCAAACAATACCAAAATTATCCTTGTAAAAGCATTTCATCCATTCAAATGCACACCCCTACACCCCAAAAAGCCTCTCCCCCAAAACCCTAACAAAACCCACAACGGTGGAACCTCTCAAAACTAATGGAGAAAATTTGTGTGATTAAGAAGTTTTTTCTCTACTTCATTACGAGGTTTGTCAATCTGTTTGATTTTATTTTTTTTTTTTCGATCACCTCTTTTCACACACACAACACAATCCACTTTTATACTTCTCTGGTTGGTTTTCTGTCATTTATCCATGGCCTTACTATGCTTGTATGCTATCTGTGTGAGAAAAACTAGGCAGGATTTCACCTCCCGATTGACCGGCGGATCGACCACCCAAAAGTGGTCCGACCTCCTATGTTTGCTTGCTCCTGCTGCTGTTGCTGTTTCGGTTATCTGTTTCCGAATAAATAAGAAATGTTCGGTTACATGTTCCTGAACAAAAAAACAATGTTCATGCCTGTATTCCTGAATTTCAATCATATGTTTAGGAGTTTAGTCCAAAAAAAATGACAAATATTTTTATTATTTTTGCTATCTTTTTCAAGAAATTTACTCTTACAAGGCCAATCTCCTTTGAATTAAGAACACCATCAAAGTTATGAATATCTTCTAAGATTTTATTGTTGTACTCTTCTTATCTCATGGTGTTATGGTTGCCAAAAAAACTTTCACTCATTTTCATTGCTAAAGAATAGTATGTAATCAAATGGTTGCCACTGTTGTTGTTGGAATATTGCTGTCAAAGGATTTTCAAGGTTTTGGGGGGAAGGTGGATGAGTGGCGACAGAGGTGGGTGTTTTCATAAACCCTAATTCATGATGTAGTGGGTATGTAGGCTTAATTGTGGCACTACAAGAAATAACACCTTTGCCGACCAAAAAATTGGTCGCTAAAAACCCATTTTTAGTCGGCAAAAGTTATCCGCGACCAATTCTTTTGGTCGCTACTTTGGTCGCCAATTGAGGGTCAACAAAAGTAATTTGCGACCAAAATTTTTGTTGGTCGGGAAAAGTTGGATTTGGCGACTAAAATTTTGGTCGCTAAATATATCATTACTGCGACTAATCCATTTTGTCGCTAAAAACTTTGGTCGCGAAAAGTGATATTTTCCCGACCAAATATCTTAGTTACCAATTGTCACATTCCACGACCAAACAGATTAGTCGCCCAAAGTCGAGGAATCGCCGACTAACAATTTAGTCGCCAAAAGGTAAGGAATTGTCAACCAATGATTTTAGTCGCAAAAGTGTAGAATTTGTCGACCAATTTTTTAGTCGCCAAATCTCTTTCTTTTTTTTCTTTTTTTTTTTTTCTTTTTTTGAGAACAATCAATTTTTGTTTATAAACATTCAATCCAATATCAAACAAAATTCATTCAACCCAACCACAATTAAGAAACAATAACATTTAAAAAAGAAAAAGCTTAGGAACAATAATTAACAAATTTCCTTTCTTGTAACTTTACTAAATCATCAAACAATCATTGAATTCCATTTAAAATAAAGAATGTAAACATAATCCGATGTTTTAATGAAAAGCGCTTGCAACTTACAATCAAGATTCCTAGCAGATTAGATATTACAGTCATTGCAAGCGCAAGAGCAGAATTCCCCCCAACAAGCTACATTTCAACAATTAAATCATGTTAGTCAAACTTGCAACCATTTTTCTATCCTGGAGATTAATGAAACTACTATTCCGGAGCACATTTAGAGTTTTGAGATACTCAATTAGGTGCTTGATCAGATTCTCCACACACTTTTTTGTAGCTTGAAATCTATGATCACAGTTTTTAAGTACTTGAAATTCACCATTAATCATCGTAAGAACATTTAGAGTTTTGAAATACTCAATTAGGTGCCTAATCAGATTCTCCACGCACTTTTTTGTAGCTTGAAATCTATGATCGTGGTTTTTAACTTTTAAGTACTCAAAATTCACCATTAATCATCATATAACAACAAATCGAACTCTAAAACCTCATCAAAGTGGAATTGATGCTTTGGGGCAATACTTCTTTAATTCTCCTTTTGCACGATTCAATTGCATTCAGGGAAAGTGGAGTTCAATATGAAGTTACATGTTCATAAGATTGGTTATACAAACTTGTCTGACTCATCTAATTTCTCTGCTAAGCATACGTACTCAAAAAATAAGAACTACAAAAAACATATTTAACAAAGCAAGAGAATGTATACAAGAAGTTCAGGGCAGATATCTAATTGACTATAAAAAAAAAAATTTTATTTAAAGTACAAAAAAATCATTACTTAAACCACCAGATCTGAAGACCACAAAGAAAGCATTCTAACCTGAAGTGCTAAATCCATAGATGCATCAAGCTGGAAGGCAAAATTAGCATCCTTCCCTCGGACTCTTTTGATTAAAGTGTATCGTCCTTCAATTCCAACCAAAGCAAACGGAAGATCATCAATCACAATCAATTCCTGCATATCAAAAGAACACAACACTTCCAATAAGTTACTAAACAGATAATGACATGCAACAATATACTTCTGTTCAACCATATTTTGCAAAATAAGGTCCAAATAAATTGAATTTTTATTAAATTTTAAAATTTTCAAAAAGTTGTAGTCAAATAAAGCTAGATAGAAAAACAATAACAATAATCTATGCATCTAAAACTCTTCTAGGCATGCCTTCAAAACCAAATGGATAGCAGCCCAAAGACAGATAAATGAACACACAAACCTATGGTACATGAAGGATCTCAAGAAGGATACAAGTTTCATCAAACAATATGTGCTAGTTACAATGAGAGCTTTTCAGGCAATGGGCAACCATCAGAACATTATGAAGTGCCACGTTCCAAGTGAAGGATCCCAGGAAGGAATACAAGTTTTGACTAAAACCAACACTTCATGCCCCCATCTTCCCTAAGGAAAAGTAAGTAGGTTCAACCTAACCGCATCCTTAAACAAATATTGGATTAAATTCGTTCGATTAAAATAAATAAATTTAAAAAAAAAAAACTCACAAGTCATTAGATGAACAATAAAAGACAATTTGTTGTTTACTATATTTAACAAAAGTCTGAAATAATTCTAGTCTATGTAAAAAAACCAAGAATTAATATGCATTTTCATTTCCATTCACTTAAAAGTGTTTTTGAGTCCTAACCACATATCACTTTCTTCAAAAAAAATCAGACATACACACCATTAAAGAGTTTGTAGGCATGTTGCAACCAAAGAACAACATGATATGTGCATATACATACACCAACACTTAAGAGAATTACAACAATATGGCAATACCACTACCAAAAAAATGGAAAAAGAAAAAGGGCAAAAAAGGGAAGAAAAAAAGAAAAGCACATGGATTACAACAATTGCAACTTAAATGCCTATTGATTGACTAGAGTATTACATGTTGACCAATGTGAACAATAACAATCATTCGCCTACTAAAAACTAACAGAAGTTTCAGTCAACAAATCAGTAGAACAACAATACACAACGCCAATTGTACTGCATTATTATTCATAAAATGCCTATAAAGCATACCTGAATGGAAGCAAGATAGTAAGCTATAGCCTTCTCCATTCCAACACTACTTAGCAAGTAATTAAAGCAACCACATACCAAATCAATAATCTAGTGAACAATAATCAATGATGATAAATATTAGGGGGGAAAAACCATCATTCGACCTTGGTAATGAACTAAACCCTAGGTTTTTAATTCTTTCAATTTAAAACCCTAAATTTTAAATTGGCCCCAACTCAAACCATCGTCCAATTCCATTTATATAACTACTGCAGACAAGATAAGTAAATCTTTCTACCCATCGTCTTAACAATAATTTTGTCAATTTATGTTGCCACAATGCCACCATCACCACTCTCCCCTTCTCTAACCCAACCTCAATTTAACAACCCACCACAAGATAGCTCAAATACAAAGAACCTCTTCATAATTCTCAATTAACAGTCACATATTATAGCAAGAATCTCCACCACCAAAATCAACAAATCTAGTATACATATGCATGTACAACAATATATATATATATACGAAATCAAGTACCTATATAGCTCTGTTCACTCTGGTTTCTTGATCTTGCTCAACGATCAAAACCCTAAAAAACACCAAATCACAAATTGTTAAGTAAATCAAATAGAAGTCAATGGAAAATTGCGATGAAGCTCGAGATGGACAGAACGAAGACCTACAATGAAACTTGCGATGGAGCTTGATATATAGGGAGAGAAGTTTTTACGCATCGTGTTTCGCAAAAAGTGAACTGGCAATCAAATAGCGTGTATTTGCATCAGGTGAGGTTTTGTAATTTTTCATTATTTGGTCCCTAAAATGCCAATAATATGTATTGACAACCAAAATTATTGGGGTGCCTCTATTTACACACCACCTTTCATCTTAAGGCACACCATTAATTATTTTATTTTTTATTATAATATTAACCTAATATAAAATGACCACAAAGGAAAAAGGGTTATGATACACACCTTACATAATATACACCAATTACTCATTGCACACCACACTTAATTTTGATTTTTTTATTTTTCACTCAATACACACTATCAATTTTCAAATATTCCCAAAATATCCTCATCTTCTCTAACCATAACAATAACCATAACCATAACCCTAACCCTACCCCACAGCTGTCGACCTATTTTCAAATTTTTGAAGTGACATTACCCATTGGCAACTGTTGGTCCTTGTTAATTGAGGGTGCTGGGAGGGTTAAGCCTAGTTGCAAACCTTACCATTAATTTGATAGAGAATACGATCATAAAGAAAGATGATAAAGAAAAAAAGATTCGTGAAGCCTATTCCAAGTAATTGGATATGTGGATTTATTTATGTGAGTTTTACATGTGATTGTATGAAAATCAAATGACAGCATAATAGGTATTGATATTGATTTGAGATAGCAAATAAATACTTATTTTTAAGCTTCCCCCCACCATACCTTCAGTTGGTGGTGGAATGTTAACATATAACTCACATAGTACGGGTGTTATAAGGAAAGATAGAATAAGAAGTGAATGTCTTTCGGAAATTAGAAGTTGCATTGACTGAATATGATTTTAGTTGGTTTGGTTTTATGAAATATAATCCAACTATGTTCATGTGAATGAGATGACTTGATCCTGAGCTAAAATAGATTCAAGAGGAAGGCAAAAAATAATGTTGGTTGATGCTATGAGACATGATATGATTGCCTTGGTCTCAAGGAGGGTATAGCTTTAAATGGAGTTGAGTGGGATGAGTTATTTACTCAAGCAATTGACTAATTGGGATTAAGCAATCGAAGGATAAAGACGTAATAATTTTTTTTTAAGGAAATGGAAGATTGAAGATTGTGGATGGGGTGTGTGAGTGAGGGTGGGGTGTGTGAGTGAGTAAGAATAAAGATAGAAAATTGTAGATGGGGTGTGTGAGTAAGGGTAAAGGTGGAAGATTGTGGTGTATATTGAGCAAATTTCTTATTTATCAAATTACTAAAGGTGTATCTTGAGTAATGGTGTGTCTTGAGATGAAATATGGTATGTAAATAGAGGCACCCGGTCTCAAAAAGTTACACAGCATAACAGGAACATATCAAGAGTCATTTTTGTATTTTTATAAGTAAATTATCATAAATTTAGATTTGTCTCTAAAAGATTATTTTTAGGGACCAAATCTAATTAGTTCCTAAATATTAGTCTCTAAAAGACTAATTTCTTGTAGTGAGTGAGCTAGAGATAGAGGGGAGATTAGGGCATTTTTTAAATTTTTTTTCCTGTTTTCCTGGTACAAAATGATGTCGTTTTACAATCGACGACCAAATTTTTTTGTCGCTAAAATATCTTGATTCCCGCCTCCACGTTTCAAATTTCCCTTCCAAACTTTTGGAGACCAAAAGACCAGATTAGTAGTAGAAAAGGTACCTTCGCCGACAAACTTTTTTAGTTGCCAAATCTCAATCAACGGCGACTAAAATATTAGTCACTAAAAGTACTAATTTGGTGACTAATTTTTTTTGGTTGCTGAAAATAAGTTTTTGGCCACTAAAATTTGGTCGTCAAAGAAAAAAAATAATTTTTTATTTTCCATTCGGCAACTAAATTGTTTTAGTAGCCAAAACTCAATATACTGCAACTAAAATATTTTTGGTCGGGGAAAATAAGCTTTTGGTGACTAAAATTTTGGTCGCCAATTCCACAACCAACTTATTTTTGATCTTCCGCGACCAATTTATTTTTTGGTCACCAAAATGTGACCTTCCGCGACCATATTTGTAGTTGGTCGCCAAAAGCATATCACTTTCTACGACCAACTTATTTTTTGGTCGCCAAAATATGACCTTCTACGACCAACTCATATTTGGTCGCCAAAAATAATGATCATTCGCGACTAATTAATATTTGGTCGCCAAAAGGTAACTTTTAGCTACCAACTTATATATTTGTCGCGGAAAGTAGTCGCTAAAAGTGCAAATTCTTATAGTGTGAATTGGGATATCGTAAAATTATTGATATCCTTTTTAGAAATTTCACTTGAGTTTATTATTGCAATAATAAAAAAAGAAGCTAAAAAATAGAGGGTTTAAAATAATTGATAGAGTGCTAATAGCAACACTCAACTTAATATGTGATATGAAGTTTTAAATGTAATTACTTTTTCGCCCTTTATTTTGTTGACATTGAAACCAAAGTTTCTGCTTCATTCATTATTTTCTAGGTCCTTTTTTGGAATTTTGAAACTCCTATTTTGTCTAAACCAATTATTTCTGTTGCCTAGATGTTGTAGGCCATTATTATATTTCATTTTCTTTGTATTAGGAAAATCCCATCCATTCAAAAGATTTATACATAAAAAAAGGGGGTAAACTAGTTGGACTAAATTTTCATAAATTTTTATTGTAAATAAGTTTTAATAAAATTGTTGATAAAAGTAATTTTTTATAATGATTTTTTGAACATGTCGCAAAAAAATGATAATTAGTGACTTTTTTATTACAATTTTTATAAATTGTCGCTAAAACTTATAAGAGTAATGTTTTTCTGTGACGATTTTTTTAAATTGTCACTGAAAATTGAAAATTAGTGACCTTTTTAATGACTTTAAACTGTCACTAAAACTTAACAATTAGTAACTTTTTACGACAAAATTTTTAAACTATCGCTAAAAATTAATAATTAGTGACTTTTTTTAATAGTGTTTGATGAAAAACGTCACTAATTCTCACAAAATCTATTAGACAATAAATTTTGCTTATTAAACCCTACACATAAGTCTAAAAAAAAAAAACTACAATTTTAACGTGGTAATTTTATTATTTAAATAAAAAACATTGCCATGGTATTTTGTCCTAATATAAGAAGTTTATATCGAGCCATATTCATTCTCTGTCATATAAATTTTGTATCATTTTTTTATTTGTTATATCATTACTATTTGTATTATTAATAATATTACGTGCATAAAATAATAAAATATATATTATGTGTGGCTAAAATACGACTTGAGTATCACATATCATTACTCAATGGTAGTGCTCCATGTTCAGTACCAATACATAGACAACCAAACGGATTTGAAGGTTTTAAACCTAAATTTAGTTTGCATGTTAATTTAGATACTCATCTACCTTTTAAATTTATGAAATTATTTTTTTTTCTCCTATAATTCATTTGAGAAGTGGCTATTTTAGTAAAAAGAAAATTTTGTTTTTTGTTTTTTGACTAAAATATGAGGTGGAAAAATCAATATATTTGGATTTTTTTTTTTTTTTTTTTTTTTGCTAAAAAGCATTACAAGTGAAGTTGGTGTATTGCGAGATCAATTTGTACTCATTTCCATGATTTGAACCATTCTTCCGCAAAAAATTGGGTTGATCAGACACAAGTAATCACATGATTAAATACATATATCTTATAATAAATAGATGGTTTATTTTCAAAAACATGTATTGCTATATAGATAAAAATGATCTGATGGTATGAGAATCATATTGAATCAACTTAATTTTTGTAATTAATAATTTTCTTAGTTGATTGTATAAGATGAATTGTTTAAATTACCGAAGTGAGTCCAAATTAGTCCTATAATGGGTCAATTTCACCGCAAATTTGAGATTTTAAACTTTAGTAAATCTGAACTTAGTTGGTTTTTGACTAAAATCTTTACTTCCCAAATGAGCCCTCACTACAACAAAAACATATTTTAGTGACACCATACTAGTGGCATTTTTTAGAAAAATATCATAGAGGCACAAACATACAAGGCTCTAGTGGCATTTCAATTAAAAAAAGTATCACTTCACTATAACAAAAATGTCACTACAACAAATTTACACTTTAGTGACACTACACTAGTGGCATGTTTTTAGAAAATGCCACAAAAATAAAAATTGGCATTAAATGTTTTAGAAAAATTCCACAGAACCACAAACATATAAGACTCTAGTGGCATTTCAATAAAGAAATGTCACATCAATTTTATGGCATTTTATAAAATATTGATACAAAAAATTATGTTCGTGACATTTACCAACAGATGCCACTAAACTTTAGTAGCTATGGCATTTTTAAAAAAATGTCAGGACACTAGGTAGGTGCAAATTACTTTTTATGGCACTTAGGTGAAAAGTGTCATAAACAAATATTTTATAGCATTTGGAGAAATGCCACTAAGCCAAAAACTTTCCAAGCTTATAATGGCATTTTGAAAAAACAAAAAATGCCAATATATTTTCTAAATTTTTAAAATGCAGTAAATGATCAAAAATAAATAAATAAAACTCAATACACACTACAAGAAAAAATTAAACTCAATAAAGTAAAGTTTTTTGGCGACTAAAAAAATTTAGTAGATAAAAGTCTACAATTGGCGATTAAAAATAAGTTTGGTTGCTGATTATATGGGTTTTACCGCCTAAAAAAAAAATTAGTAGCCAAAAGTAAAGCTTTTTGGTGACTAAAAAAATTTTAGTAGTCAAAAGTCTACAATTGGCGACTAAAAATTAAGTTTAGTCGCCAAAAGTGGTCATTTTTAGCGCGGGAGAACTAAAATCCTAAGGCGGGAATTAAATTTTTTGGTGACCAAAATTTTGGTAGCTAAAAGTGCATCTTCGGTGACCAAATCCGATTTTGGCCGGCAAAAGTTAAGTTTTTTAGTAACTAAAAAATAATTAGTAGCCAAAAGTATAGAATTGGCAACTAAAAAATATTTTTAGTCGCCAAAAGTGGTCTTTTTTTAATTTTACTAGTAAATAGTTTATTTTAAATAAATTATGTTCAATAAAATAATTATATTTATATATATACTTTTATATTAATATGGATATATGTACTATATAAATAATATATGTTGCATATATAATCATGTGGTGCTATAGAGGTGTAGTGGGAAGAGTGTGGTGTATAAGGTTTATGGTGTGGGAGGTTGGCGGTTCAAGTCTCTGCAAGAGCGGATCAAATTGTTCTGCAACAAATTATCGTCACGAATAATGCCTACCATGACATTAAAGTGTCACTGAAAGGTTTTACTCTTGATGGTGTAATGACACTTATAAGTGTCACTAACTCTTTTTTTAATGGCAACGCTTGATAGTGCCACAAATAATATCTACCATGACATCAAAATGTCATTGAAAGTTTTTAGCCATGATGGTGTAGTGGCACTTGCAAGTATCTGCCGTGGCACTAGTATCTACCGTGGCACGGATACAAATGGCACTTGTTCAAAATGCCACAAGACTAAAAAATGTCATTAAACCAATAGTTTTGTGGCACTTTCAAATGTCACTAAATTAAGAAAATGTTGTAGTGCCTATGAGAACATGAATTTTAAGACAATTAATTAATTTGTTAATAATAATATTAAGTCAATTAATAGTGATTATTAAACTATTAAATTATGATGTTAATAGCATCGTGACTGATACAACTATTAAACTCCTTTAAATAAATTTATTTATCTTTTTGTTATTAAATTTTTGTATCTAAATACAGTTGTGGAAAACAAAATGATTTAAACAAATAATAACTAAGTTAGTTAGAGGATAGTAGGAAGCAAAACATCTAGTGAATAGGTTATATATGCATTGATTTTATTTTGTACACACACACACACACAATATATATATATGAAGTCATATTTTGGGTAGGGAAATTTGGCCCCCTCCTTTCCAAGAAGGCTGCTGGAGGCATGCCAATGCATGCATACATTTACACTCTAAGCCTATACATGTAGGTAATATTTCCCAAGCCAAGAGGAAAAAATAAAAATAGGCCTCCAAACTCCTACAAATAAGGACACTATTAAGCCATTCTACTACTACGGCTAAGCAAAGAGAAAAAGAGAGAAATAGTAGAAAAGAAAAAGAAAAAGAAAAAGAGAGGAAGAGGAAAGGGTGCTTGGTGGTCACCATTTCAAAACTAATCTTGAGAATAGTTTGTAGAAGCTCTTGAGGTAAGAATACTCAACCTCTATCCTCTCTTAGATATTTTTTTTTTACTGAATATATATGTTCAATATATGCAAGAGTATACATTGTTAATACATACATAGACAGAATAGCTCAATGCATGTTTACATTTTGATATAATGAAAATTTCATGATTATATGATTTCTATTCCTTCTTGCAAGCATAGATTAGATGGTTTAGCAACTGATTTTATCTTCTTATGTGCTCAAATATTCTCCATTGTTTGAAATAATCTTACATGAGAGTAAAATGAGATAAAGTTGGTTCACTTATATTTGAAACTTATATTTTCTTCATTGTTTCAGATTTTATTAGATGAAAAATGCTCAAATAAATTGAACATAACTTGTGTTAAAAATATGTTTTTACTAGGAGTACATATAAGGGTTCTATACTGTGTAAAATTTTTATAAAATCATTGGACACCATTTTCTTACTGAAATAAATATTTGTTCTAAGTGTTGCTTACAACACAGTAGGAACAGTGACTTCAAACAGGTCCTATTTTCTCTGAAAATGTTATTTTTCTGCACGACAACATGGGATAATTAGATATAAGAGCTATCATTCATTTTCTGCTGATTTCACAAAAAATGGATAAGTCTAAGAGGAAAAATTGCAATTTTACTAAAATGCGACAGAATCTGTCCAGTTGTCTTAGAAAAATTATTTCACCATCTTCCATTGGTTTTAAGTCTTCAAACTCTTCTGGAAATATGTTCTAAACTCAAATATCTAGCAAGTCGTTCTGACCATACCTCTTTTTGACACCGTTTGAGGACCCTTTTTATTTTTCAAACAAAAAACACATGTGCTGGAAGTTGCTGTAACTCACTGTTCCAGTTAAAATATCCTAACTCAATGAACTAGTATCAGTTAAAATATCGTAATAATTGAATTTCATTTGGTATGGGTTTCATTATTTTTAGTCCGATCATTCAATGCTAAAAATAAGAAGTGTGGGAAATTCTACGAAATTTTGTGATGACTCCAAAGACATTCTATAATACTTATTTTGGTTTTCATACGTGGTTGTGTTGTGCTATATAAACCTTATGTCACTGTGGTTTTCAAACTAAAACTTGCATATGCATCAAAATGTGAATTCGACAAAGTAAAGAAACACGAAATTGAACCGATGCTTTAAAGTTTAAAAGTGATGGGGCGAGCCCGGTTTAGAGTCTTGCGCAAGTGAGTTGCGAACCCTAACATGGCACAAGAAAATATTTCGGCTCTTATCGGTATAGGCGATATAAGGTTGGTGGTGCAAGTGTCACAACATAGACTGTTCCCTTAGGGCAGACTATGATGTCACGACTTGGGTATGTAACCCTGGTGTGTGGGCATCATTGGTAGTTACAGCAAGTAATATTCGAATGTTTGACCAAGGGGGAGTCAGAATTGCCCGTGGCCATTGCTTAGCAGTTGAGTGGAAATAGTGATCCGGGGGGAGTTACTTAGGGTCTGTTTGGTAACGTTTACATTTTTAGTTTATATTTACAAAAATTTTATAAACTGGTTTTTTGTTTATTTTTAGAAAAACATAAACTACAAACGCGTTTGGTAATTGACAAAATGTTTAAAAATTTTAAAAATATAAAAAAGAGTGAGAAATGGCAAGTGGTAGCAAGTGGCGGCAGAAGACGGTGGTGGAAAGTGGTGACGATGGGTGGTGGGTAGCGGGTGGTGGTGGGTGGTAGTGGTGGGTGGGTGGTGGGTGGTAGCGAGTGGGTGGTGGTGGTGGTGACGGGTTGTGGTGGTAGGTGAGTGGCGGATGGCAGGTGGTAGTGTGTGGGTGGGTGGTGGTGGCGGGTAGTGGTGGTGGTGGGTAGATGGGTGACGGTAGTGGATGGCAGCGAGTGGGTGGTGGTGGCGGTGGCCAGTGGTGAGTGGTGGTGGCAGGTGGATGGCGGATGGTGGTGGGTGGTGGTAGGTTGGTGGTGGTAGCGGGTAGGTGACGGGTGGTGATGGTGGATGGGTGGGTGGGTGGGTGACGGTGGCAGGTGGTGGGTGGTAGCGAGTAGGTGGTGGTGGTGGTGGTGGTGGTGGCGAAGGATGGTGGGTGGTGGTGGCAGGTGGGTGGCAGATGGCGGGTGGTGGTGGGTAGGTAGCGAGTGGTGGTGGTGGTGGTGGGTGGGTGGATGGGTGACGGTAGCGGGTGGTGGGTGGTAGCGAGTAAGTGGTGGTGGTGGTGGTGGGTAGTGGGTGATGGGTGGTGGTGGCAGGTGGGTGGTAGTGGTGGTGGTGGGTGGGTGGGTGGGTGACAGTGGCAAGTGGTAGGTGGTAGTGAGTGGGTGGTGGTGGTGGTGGTGGCGGGTGGTGGGTGGTGGTGGCAGGTGGGTGGTGAGTGGTAGTAGTAGGTAGGTGGGGGGGTAGTGGTGGCGGGTGGTGGTGGCAGGTGGGTGGTGAGTGGTGGTAGTAGGTAGGTGGGGGGGTGGTGATAGCGAGCGGTGGATGGTAGTGGCAGGTGGTGGGTGGTGGCGGATGGATGGCAAGTGGTTGGTGGCGGTGGTGGCGGCGGCAGCGGCAACGGCAGCGAGGGGTAGGTGGTGGTGGCGAGTGGGTGGCAGGTAGGTGGTGGCTGGTGGGTGGTGGTGGCAGGTTGTGGGTGGTGGTGGCAAGTGGGTGGTTAGTGGTGGTTGCAGGTGGTGGTGGAGATGGGTGGTGGATGGTGGTAGCGGAAGATGGTGGTGGAAAATGGTGGCGGGTGGTGGCTAGTGTTGGGTGATAAAAAAAAAAAAAAAAAAAAAAAAAAAAAAAAAAAAAAACCTCAAAATGAAAATATATTTTTTGAGTTTACATTTTTTGGCCAAATTTATAAATTGAAACCACTGATTTATAAATCAAAAATTTACCAAACAAGTTTTTATTTGAATTTTTTAAATTTTTGTAAATATAAACAGAACTGAAAACGTAAGTGTTACAAAACAACACCTTAGACTTACCTGATAAACTAAATCTATGTGAATTTAAAATATAAAAAAAAAAATTTGACATCTTCCTTAGGATGAAATATTGTTTCCGCTTGCCATTGTTCTTATTACCTATTGTTATTATTTCAACTGATAGCATCCTTGTTATGCATATTAAACGCTACTTGTTACTCTGTTACTACACAGTATTCATTAATTGTGAGTATTATTATCGGGGTGGGAATTTTGGGTTGTAGTATCTTATTGAGCTCGTCGCTCATTGGCATTCTCGTTGCCCTAGCGTTTTATGCCAAGTACCAAAAAAACTGAAGGATACGCCGAGGTCTTGGAATGCGACATTTAGCCTTGGTTAGTTTGAAGTGTGCCCATGTCCCATGAGCCATGTTTATGTGTTTTATAGTTTTTCTCTATTTTCCTTTTTATATTTGTGTTTTTCTTTCATGAATGTACTAAGGCTAAGTTTTAAGTTTGATTGGAGTTGTAATTTAAGAACTTTTAATTTTTGTTTTGTTAATTAATGGATGATGACAAACTTGGTTATAACAATGATTAGAAGTTCTTAATTAAGAAAATTGATTTTAAGTTTAAACTTTATTATGATATCCTCAAATTTTGAGGCATAACAAGCCCTATAAAATTAGCCAAGGTAAATTACACATCGCACCCCTACATTTTGCATCAAATCTCACTCTGGTCTCTATACATGAAATTATGACAGTTAACCCCCTACACTTCTGATCAAATCACACTTTGGTCCCTACACATGAAATCGCAATAGTCAACCCCCTGCACTTTTACTCAAATCCTACTTTAGTCCATACACAAGTTTCAACGTCCTTCTTCTGTTACTTCATTTTTAAATCTTTAATAAAATCTAGTCATGTGAAAAAAATGTGATTGTGAAATGAGGATAAGAGAGGAAAATCATCAATGTTTTTCACTAATACACTTTGTCCTACGTGATAAGCGCATGAGAGTTATATAATACAATATATATATATGTTCGTTGGTAAAAATTGGAAGAAAAAGGCAAGAAAGTAGAGTTTTTGAAATTAAAAAAAAAATGTGACAATGAAATCAAAGAGAAAGAAAGATGAATAGATAGAAGATTGTGTTACTGTGAAAAATAGAGTTGTGTGATTTTAATTTATGTAAAACCCTAATTCATCTTCTTAATTGTTCCCAATCTGCTTTTTTGCTTTAGGGTACTACAATTATATTTTGATGTAAATTTTGAGATAAATTACATTTTGCACCTCTACATTTTATATCAAATCTCACTTTGGCCCCTACACATAAAATAATAACAGTTAACCCCTTACACTTTTGGTCAAATCTTACTTTGGTTCTCATACATGAAATCGTAACAGTCAACCACCTCCACTTTTACTCAAATCCCACTTTACTCCCTACATAAGTGTCAATGTCTCTCTTCTAACTGCACCCATTATGTCACCTAACTTAATTCAAGAAGCAAACTTGCCCTTAGACTTCTCATCCATAGATTTCTTTCTTTTCTTTTCTTTTCTTTTCTTTTCGTTTTTTTTTTTTTCTTTTTTTTTTCTTTTTTCTAAGCTCATAATGTCAAAAGCAAACGGCAATGATTTGCAGCCTTACATTGGATTTGGATGCATTTTATCTGATGAATTGACTTATATGATTTGATTGAGCCCAACACGTTCAAGACTTTTAAAGTTACAAATTTTTATAGAAGTTAAGTTTTTAATAGTGAAAATTATTAATGATGAAATTATAGTGTACATCTTTAAAATTATTAATGATAAAGTTATATTTTTTATGATTTTTTTTTTTTTTTTTTTTGTATAAAATGTATGCTAAAGAGGGTGCACATGATAACCTTTTGCTCAAGTTTATTATAGGTTACAGCAAGGTACCTATAAAATGTATTTAAAATTAAGTGATCACAAAATCAAATGTAGTAGAATAAATTTATTTTTATGTGTGATTCATAACGAACTAATTTAAATTTGTAATAATAATTTTATTTTTATTAATACTTTAACAATTTTGGTATAGTTTATGCCTTCTGTTATGAGAATTTTTTTTAAGATGATGACGAAGAAGAGGGAAATGTTTTGCGGCATTAGACTCAATTTATTTATTAATTATTTTCTTTTGAATATATTGAAAGTGAAAGAGTAATTGGACATGTGACCATTTAGTGAGGTACACGGTTCTAATTTCTTATATGAGCTTAGGTGGTATTTGATAAAGTTGAAAACTAAAAATTAAAAATTGAATGCTAACTTTTTTACATTAAAAAATTGTTTGATAAAAATTTAAGTGTTGAATTGAAGCAAGTTGTTTGATATATATATATGTACATATGTATATATAAGTTCAAATTTGAAATTTATTATTTTTAAATTGTATCTTTCAATTTTGTATTATGATAAGGTAAGTTGGTGGTGGAAAAAGTGGCGGCAGTGTTAGTTATGGTGCTGACGGCAATAATGGTGAAGATAGAAAGATAGTGATTGTAGTAATGGTAGAAAAGTAATGTTGTGTAGATTAAAAAAATAAAAAAAATGTGACAGTGGCGATGGTAGTGGTTGTCGCAATAGTTATAATACTTGTGAAGGTGAAGGGTTGTTGTAGTTGTTATAGTAGTGGTAATAATGGCAATGCCGACTGTGGTGGCGATAATAAAATTATAATTGTGCTTACAACAACAATGACAATAATAATAAAGGTGGTAGTGGCAAGTGGCATAATGGTCATGGTGGTGGTGGTGGTGGTGGTATGTAAGTAAATTTCATATAACTTAAAATTTTCTTAACTAAAAGCTTACATTTTAAAAGACACTTAAAATTTTAAGTAATATCAATTATCATTATTAAACAAGCTTAATTGATTGTCATTTAATACATTCAGTTTTAAGTGTTAAATCAGGTTAATTTGGATGACTAATTAGGCCTAAGACGCCTATATGCCACCCCTAGGCCTTCACATCCATTCCTCTTCCCTTACACGCACCAAATCCCTCCTCTCTCACTTTCGATCCCATCCTTGTAGCTCATCTCTTCCTTGTGCACACCCAGTTGCTCATTAATACACCACGACCCCTACCCATGTAGTCGTTCCCTCTCTTATATGTACACCTAACCCTTTCCTTACTCTCGCCACCCCTACTCATATAACCCCCTTTCCCTCATGTGCATTTAGTCTCTCATCATCTCTTGCGACGTCCAACTCACAATCCCTTTATCTTTCCTTATGATAGCTACACCCACAACCCCCACACTTGCACTCCCTTTTGTCATTTTTATTATCTGTGTGTGTGTGTGTGTGTTGCACTTTCATTACCGTTGTTGGGAAATGAAAAGGAGGGGCTAGGGCCAGCTGGTGAGGGTTATTCGAGTGGAGTAAGTTGGAGTAGGGTGAGAATAGATAGGAGGTGGCGGCCAAAGCTAGAGAGGGATAGGGGTGGGTGGCTAGAGTTAGGGGGTGGTACTTGGAGTTGGTGGTGTGTAGACGCCATGCCTTTTTGGTTATTAGGCTCATTTTCATAAATTGCACAAAACTCTAAATCTCACATTAAATATGAATCATGCGATCTATAATGGTAACAAATCGTTTATCCCAAAAGTTATCAAAATAGATCGATTTATAACAAATAATCGCCACTTAAATTTTATAAGAAACAAAGAAATCTTTTGACTTTGAAAACATAATTTAGGCACTAATCCGTCATAACCAAATATCTAGGCTCGAAAACTTAGGTAGAAGAGGAGGAGGTCATTACATGAGCACCATTCTCACCCAATCAAATGATTGGCTTCTACTAATATTTTATTTTGTGAGATTATATGATTGATTAATTCTGCAAACTCAATTATTACCATAAATTCTTTACTAACCTAATCAATTAGGTGATTGAATAAACAAATATCATTCAAGTTGGATTAATAAACAAACCACATCAAGTCAAAGATTTTTATAAAATAATTTGATTTTTTAAACAAAAGATGGCTTTAATATCATATGGTTATGAACATAACCCAACTCAAACAATATCATGAAAAACACTCAAAACAACCAATTGATCATTCAAAAATACATCGACTTGAATTATTGAAAAACAATGCATTAAATACAAACAATATGCTATGAAGTTTGAAGAAGTTACCCAGATTCCACCACAAGACGTCAAGTATGTAAAATATATATTAAATAATGTACATATGATTCTAAACATGCTACTAATGCAAGCAACATGAACCCTAGACTTAGTTTAATAGCTATTAACATTATATAAAGCAAACAAAGCAAGTAACATATACAATCTAACATGTTGAACATTATATGATAATTAAACTGGGCTATATGTATGATAATATTAAGATTAAACTAACCTAAATATGTTGCTAATATACACAACCTAAAACATGCAAAACAAAGTAAAAAAACATGCGAAAAAGCTAACCTACATGATCATGCATGCTAACTAATACCACAACCATTATCATCTATGTAAAACATTATTAAAGGAGCTGTATTTAAACTAAAATCAGAGGACTTACCTGTTGATTTAAGACAAACACAAGAACACAACTGAAAATGTAAGAAAGTTTGCTTGAAAGCTTCCATCAAGCTTTGGCCTTGCTTTGATGCTTCCACTTCAACCCTAGATCTACTCTTAGTTGCTGGAGTTGTAGTATTAGGGTAGGAATTTTTATAACGTCCCAAAATAATTCAACATGAACTACCATACTAATGAACATTGACTAATCTATGACAATAATCCTTCCATCATCTCATATATAATAAATGGATTAAATACAAAAGTTCCACTTGTGATACACATTCAAACGAATTAAAAGAACACATGAATCTATAGCATATGAAACATCTAAAACTCAAAACAAATAAATGCCCTTATGGGCTTACATCTTCCAAGGCAATAGCCCGGTTACACAAAATGGTCTTTCGGACCCAAACACATTAGCCCTTGGCTCATAGAAGATCACAACAAAATAAGAGCTATATACTCTTTACAATTATCCGCGCCCTCAACTTGGCGGGATCACCTTGTCTTTACTTGCACCAAAGTCCCATAGAGGTGAGCATAAAGCCTAGTAGAAAATTCCTTAACAAAATATATACATTTATGTAATATACCCAATATTAAATGCAAATGCAATGCCATTTCAAATAATCACTTGTCATGCTTTTCTTGAAGATCATCGTGCTTCATTAACAAAATTTCAATCTCATCAATTTCCAAACATCCAGTTTTAAACATAAGGGGCGGTAAATACAACACTGGTAAACCCTAGGATGGTGTCTGCAAGTAGACTCTGCAAGTACTACCAAACTGTCATTTTTACCGCTATTAACCGGAAGGCTCAACACCTATCCGCGTGGTTTTCTGATTTTTCACCATGGACACTCAGGCCAACTTATCAAATTCATCTACACTCCCTAACCGGACTTACCACCGTATTTACACTAGAACACAACTTGTAGTTCTCATTACAACATCATTTTGTTTCATGAAATAAATACCTCCAATCGAAATTTACAATGCAAAAGTAATAATTGAATGGATATGCAATGTCATGGTCTTTTCACATTTTCCACCACAATGATTCATTCTCAATGAAGTTTCAAGTTTCTTTTCAAAAACAATTTCATGATATGCATAACTTAAGTAATGCCAATACAATACTTACCCACATAATTACATGTCTCTCTACATGGTCCATAACTACTACTAACCTTCCACAGAGGTTCAAAGTTTACATTTTTTCCCTTTCCATGCCATTCCATCAATAGCCAAACAATCATTATCAAATACCATGTACAACAATAAAATCACATTTCATACTCTTTCAGCAATTTAACCATTTCTAACCACAACAATGTAGAAACATCACCTCCATTTTTTTCCAAAGTCTTTCATATGTCAAGAATTCCTTAATCAATGTAAATATGTATATATATATTTTTATGTATTCATTTGCATACCATCTCACCTTTCTCATTCTCTTCATATAACATGGTTCACAACAAGGCCTCCATAAATATGTATATAAATGGATGTATATATATCTATATATGTATCAATATGAACTTCCATCTCCTTTCATTTAAGAAAACCCCCAAACTTCTAGGTTTTCACAAAAAAAAAAAAAAAAAGGCTAACATCACCCACCTTTTTGTAAAACCCCATTTTACTCCTTATTCATAACCCAAGTTTGTTCAAAAGTCAAGAACTCATCTATATAAGAAAACAAGATAGAGTTTATTTCACTAACTCATCTATTTCTTGAGCCACCAAAACCCATTTTCGAAATAATAGGGGAGCTCACAAAATCAACACAAAATTTACATAAACATATATATAACTCAAAGGAAAACCCCACCTCAAGCTTGATGAAGTGAGAGAGAGGAGATGAAACCCTACCTTTGATGAAAGATTCTTCAACTTTCCACAACACCAAGAGGAGTTCAAGCTTGATCTTCAAGATTTAAAGAGAGAGAGAGAGAAAGAGAGAGAGAGAGAGAGAGAGAGAGAGAGATGATGATCTAGACCCACGATTTGCAAGAATCAAAGTATTTTGGGTGTTTGATGATGTTTTCTAGAGAGAAGGAGGAGAGAAATAGGGTTTTAGAGTGAGAGAGATATATTAAAATGAGATACAGACAGCCCAAAAGAGGAGAAAAAACAGAACCACGGATCTGGCCTCTCTCGCACGTGCGGAGCCTATTCCCGCACGTGCGGCACCTCCCCGCACCTTCTCACGCACGTGCATATTTAGCAGTATACAACTCACTGGAAAACCCCTCTCCCGCACGTGCGGCACCCATCCCGCACGTGCGGCCCTGGCCCAACAGACCAAGATTCTCCAGTTCGGCCCCCGGGCACCTCGGACTCGACCGCGCCCTCTCCAAAACGAATGAAACTCAATCACCGAACAAAAACAAGAATAACAACTTTATTTAGAAAATTATTTCCAGACGTTTCAAGCCCAACGAAAAAGAAAGAAAATAAAAGAAAGGTGGAGGGAAGGAAGAAAGAAGATGAGAAAAGAAAGACCCGGTCATCACAATTTTGGAAATAATGCTAGAGTTTCAAGGTTGCACACATGCAAAACGAAGTGAAAAATATGCGAAAAGGCTAACCTACATGATCATGCATGCTAATAACACCCTAACCATTATCGTCTATGTAAAACATGATTAAAGGAGTTGTATTTGAACCAAAATTAGATGACTTGCCACTAGTTTAAGACAAACCAAAAAACACAACCGAAAGGTGAGAAAGTTTGCGTGAAAGCTTCTCTCAAGCTTTGGCCTTGCTTCGATGCTTCTACTTCAACCCTAGACCTACTCTTAGTTAATAGAGATGTTGTATTAGGGTAGGAATTTTGAAATTAAGGCTAGGGTTTCAAGGTTGCACACTTCAAGTTCAACTAAACAACTCAAACTTACTTCAATTCTTGGTCTCCTTCAACGAGGAGGTGAGGGGTTCTTTTCATAGGCAAGGAGAGCCTTGGGGGTTAAGAAAGAAACTGCTAGGGTTTCCCTATCGCATCCTCAATGTTCCTCTAGTCCAAAACGCAACACAGTCCAAAGAGAAACGAGATTCTAGACTGATTACCACATGTGCAGCCACCCATGTCATGTGCGAACGCACATGGCTAGCTTAGGGATAGGTCCAGCTTCATGCAAACGTACGGAATTTCCATGCAGACATGCGGATTTTCCATGCAATGCGCGAATTGACTCTCCTTGTATGACCTTGTGTTGGTCAATCCATTAGCACATAAGGTTCCAAGTCAACTTTTCGATTCCCAAGGTTGGTTGTTGCTTAAATAAGCCCTATTAACTCTCCATCGACATTTTTAAGTAAAAATTGATCAATACTTTTGAAAATAGCGTCAATTCATATTCTACCGGTCATTCCCCCTTCATTTTCTTCTAGTTGAAACCAAAGAGTTAAGTTTTGAATAAAAACGGATTCAAGGGCAAAATGATCATTTTTGAAAAAAAATATGGTTTTGGCTTAAAATAGGGTGATACAACAACTCGTAACAATTTCAAGTATCTCTAAAGTCAAAGTTTTTACCATTAAATCATCATGAAACTTTCAAGTCCCTAGTGTTAATGATTAACTAAAATAGAGTGTCTACATCGTAGTAGAAGAGTAATGGTTGTACAGGGGCAAATTAGGGTTCAAAATGATGTAGGTTAGTTTTGATAGTGCATTGCTCGAATAATTTTTGTAAAATTTGGAAGAGTAAACTATATTGGCCTCTCTTAAAATTTGGAAAAATATAACAAATTCCACTTTTTTAGCATAATTATTTCGACTTCTCTTTTAATAAAAACTAAAGGGCTGAAACTAATTCAAATGGTGTGAAAACAATGATAAATAATATATATATATTAGTATAAAAGAGAGAATAATATCATTTTTTTTTCCATCTATATTAATTATTGATGAAAAAGAAATAATGTGTTACGTGAAGTAAAACCTTAAAGGGTGAATTACAAATAGGGTAAATTACACTTTGCCCCCTTTATCTTTAGTTACCTTCCTATTTTGGCCCTTAAAGTTTATTTTTTTCTACTTTGACCCTTTATATTTTAAAATTTTCCTACTTTGCTCCTAATGCTAATTTTTATTTAAAATTAAACAAAAAATGACACATTAACAGCCACGCGACATAAAAATATTTTATTATATATAACTCACATCTCTAAGTAACATAAACTTATAATATAATAATAAATTTTTCATGTGACAATTATTATGACTTTTTCTGTCTAATTTTCAACAAAAATTAACTTTGGGAGTAAAACTGGAAAAAACTTGAAATATAAAGAGCCAAAGTGAAAAAAAAAAACTTTAAGGGCCAAAATGAAAAAGTGGCCAAAGATAAGGGGGGTAAAGTGTAATTTATCCTTACAAATATACCCCCTGATGTTCGCTTAAAATACGGATTGTCCTATATAGTTTGAAAAATTACAAACACCCTTTATTAGAAATTTTTTATTTAACACAATTAATTAAAAAAATAAAATTTCTAACTACTTTCCTATACAATAATAAAATTATGGAAAATTTACCTATAAGTCCTAGTTTTTGAAACATTGAACCATTTAGTCCTAAAAGTTTTCTTATGCTCCATTTAGTCCTATTTTTACATCAGCATGATGTAAATGATGTAAATGATCTGATGTTTCATTCTATAATTTCAAAATTTATTGAAATCTGATGAACATTAGATGTTTTTCATCCTATATTTTCAAACATTATTGAAATTTGATGAATATTAGATGTTTGAAATCTAATGTTTGTAACATGACTCTGATGTTATTAACATTGTATCTGATGTTATTAACATTGTAATGGGACCTTTTAGTCTATAAAAAAACTTTTAGGACTAAACAGTGCATAAGTTATTAATTTGGGATTTATTGGTGCATCCCCCTAAAATTATTTCAATTATAATAAATTATCTCAATTATATGATTCAAATATATAACTAGCGATATTCAATTATTTTTTGTATAAATATTTTACTTAACGAGTTCTAAAAAATGAATGGTTCAGATCACGAAATCGATTCTAATATGAATCTACGAAATTCAAATATTTTCTCAAATTAAGATCACAACTTAAAATAAAAATTAAAAATAAAAAAATAAAAAAAAAAAAAAAAAAACCTACATTTATCCGCACATCATTTCTCTTATAGAATTCCTGGTACAAATAATAAATTCCATCGACATCATCTCTCTTATTGAATTTCCTATCAGAATCATACATTTCGGGTCTTGCACGAAAGAGACGTCAAGTCCAGGGCCGGCCCTGGTTGAAAAAAATGTGGGGGGCAGAGAACGACTCTTTCGGTTTTATTTTTTATTTTTTTATTTTTTTATTTTTTAATAAAATAAAGTGGTGTGTAGATTTATAGATTTAAAATAAAAAAAATCTCCATAATAATCACATAAATAAAATACTTTTAAAACAAAAAGATCTTGATTATAATCACAAAGTAAAATAATTCAAATTTACAGCATAACAAGTTAAATGGCTTATTTTGGAAAGTCACAATTTTAACTAAAACATCACTATAAAAAATTTAATTCTCATCTTTATTTTTATATATATATATTTTTTTATAAAATATTGAAAAATACTAAAAAGTCAAATTCTCTACACAATTTATGATTTTAAGATTTTGAAATATCTAGATAAAATATGATAGATCTGAAATTGGAAATAATAATATATAAGTAATTATTAAAAATATTTTTGGTACTAAATATTACAATTTTACAAACATCATAATAAAATAATTTTTTTTTTATTTTACTCTATCTTTATGTTAATTTCATGATCTATTTTTAATAACTAACTTCTATATTTTTGAAAACATTTAATCTTAAATTCCACCATTTGAGATAATATCTACTTGTAGAGGAATTGTCCTTTCGATTGATTAATTGACTAGTAAGTGTGCGTTTGACACCCAAAAAAAAATATATTTTTTAAATTATTTTTATATTTTATTTTTAGTGAACTTTAATTAAAAAAAATAACAATAAAATAAATCCTTTAGTACCTAATAGGTGAGAACGCACTAATTTTTTTCTCTAATTTTTTTTTTAAAAAAAAAATCCACTAAAGAAAAAGAAACAAAAAAATCATTATTTTCAGTTAACCAAAAAAATTTGAATTTATGTTTCTTTTGTCATTGGTTAATTTTTTAAAAAAATTTAAAATTTTTTAAAAAAATTTAAATATCTTTAATACTTTTTAAATAAATATATATTAGAAAGACCTGAAAAGAATGTTTTTGTTGACAAAATGAAGGAGTTGATCTCTATATATGTTTAAAGATAAAACTCAAATTTACATAAAACATAGTTGAAATGTGAATTTAAGATTGAATTGGTAGGTTTTATCATGATTGATTATGAAGAATTAGAAATAATAATGATGAAAATAGTTTCTTGAATTTGAAATATTTGATACTAAAGATTATAGTTGTACAACAATAATTATAAAAAATTTTAAAAAAAAAATCTACTTTATCATATTTCTCAAATTTCATCACATCAAATATACTTATCCGAACAAATATCATGAGATAATATTTAATTCTAGATCAGAATTGGCAAAATTAACATAAAACTATGAATCCGTCCAATTTTACTAGTTTAAAACCGATTTAAATTGATCCAAATTCATATATAAATTGTAAATATGTTCTATCTTACAAACGTATTTAAACTTGAATTTAAATGAATTGAATGAAAGTTACCATATTGAATTTAAATAAAATAAATAACTATTAAAGTAAAAATCTCCCACCACCACCATCAAGAACATCAATATTACAACCCCCCCCCCCCCCAAAAAAAAAAAAAAAAAAAAAAAAAAAAACACTAAAGATTCTATAATATAAAACTAAATCAATAGTCTACCTTCATTGTAGATAAGACCCACATTCTAATAATGTTAAATTTATATCATGTAGTTCAGTTTGTTTTGACAATAACTTTAAGGGAAATATTTGGATGTGGAAGGTACATATTATATGTACTTGCGTAAATTCATTGTAGTTATCATGTAGTTAAATTCATTGTAGCTATGAAATGTACTTTCACACTTAAAAAGTATCCTAACTTAAAATAACTAAAAATAAAAATTACTATAAAAAAATCAACTAAATTAGTCACTTCTCAAGATAACCCTCACTTTCGGAATAAAATTTGAGACAAATTTTCACTATCGATAGAATTTTTGCCACCAAGAAGCCCCTTTTGACTCATTCAAACCCACTGTTTGGATCAATAGTCCTTTCGAATGGACATTCAACGCATATTAACAAAATATTCATGGCATGGAGCTAGTTCACACACTGTTAAAGGGAAAATTAAATTTTGCTAGACAAATACACTGTCCATGGAGCTGATGATTTGTACTATATGTATTCACCACCACCATCCCACAAAAACTATGGGTATGTTAGGTTTGGATTTCTAGAGTGATTTTGGAAAAAAAAATTTAAAAAAATTTGTTTTGTTTGTAAATTTTTCAAAATTATTTTCTCTCTCTTACCTATCAATCAATCACTTTTTCTCTTTCCTCTATCTTTCTCAATTATTTTTTCTCTCACACACATCTACTCAATTATAACAAAATATTAAATCATTCCAAACTCCCAAACTCCAAAAGTACTTTCAAAATACACAACCAAACAAACCAAAAAAATTTCTGAACTCTCTCTCCAAAATAATTTTTAAAAACTACTCTCCCAAAATCAAACCAAACATACCCTAGAACTCCTGAAGAAACTCATATGCAGAATCATCAATTCATGGCTACGCCAATTTTGATCCTTATTATCCCATTGGTCCTATTATTCCCATCCTTTCATTTTCAACACCATACATATATAGCATGAGTGAAGGCTTATCTCTCTCAGTGGAGAAGCCATACAATGTTTTGATTACACCAAACGGTGTATTCTCGGCAGGCTTCCACTCTGTCGGCTTTAATGCTTATTGCTTTGCTATTTTTTACCGTGAACCATTGTATGATGGGAGTCACACCACAGTCTGGATGGCCAACCGAGACCAACCCATTAATGGAAGACTATCCAAACTCACCCTCCTTAAAAATGGCAATCTCATCTTGACAGATGCCGACCAACTCAATGTTTGGGCTACCAACACCGAGTCAATCTCTTCAGTACAATTGCTACTGAATGACACTGGTAACCTTCTTCTTCTTACTTCGGAGGGTTTAATTCTCTAGCAAAGTTTTCAGTCACCAACCGATACCCTTCTTCCCAACCAACCACTCACCACACTACTAAAAAAGGTGGTTTTTGCGACCGTCACAAGCCGTCGCAAATAATAAAAATACAGTCGCAAAAGACCTTTTGCGACGGCCCATACGACGGCAAATGGGGGTCGCGAATGTGGGGGTGGCAAATACTTTTTGCGACGGCAAACAACAGTCACAAATGATTTGCGACCGTCTAAACTACTTATGGCGACTGCTGTTTTGCCGTCGCAAAAAACAAAAAAAAATGCTAACATGTTTTTTGGTGACCATCTTGTCAACGTCGCAAAAAAAAAAAAAAAAAAAGAAGAAGAAGAAGAGAGAAAAGTGTGTAACATTAAACACTCAAAATTGAAGCCATTGCATTTAAGTCTCAAAATTGAAGCTATGTGCGAAAATTATTACAACTAGAAATAGAAAAAAGTTTTTTCAGACACCATTATTAGCATGTCAAAATTAGGAAAACACAGGAGGCCACACAAACCCTAACACAACAATCTGAATTTCAGATGAAATCTTTCTTAAATCTAACAAAACTACAAGATACCACAACACTGCTCAAACAATCTAGAGCACCATTCCAATACTTCCAACAAAACTACCAAAAGACAGAAATAGACAATCTCCTCGCACAAAACTAAACGGGTGGGGCATTACTACACTTAGTAGGAATGGTACTAGCAGCATCTTCCACAGAAGCAGCAGTAGCAGGCAACTCTCCAGCAGTTGTTGCGGCAGCAGATGCAGCTAATTCTCCACTAGCCACATCAGCAACGGCGCCAGCATCAGGAACAAAATCTGAGTTGGTGTTACCATAATCAGTCGAAGAATAGCCAGCAGATGTGTACCCCATAACAGCAGATGTTTGAGCAACCACAGTTTCACTGTCTCCCATAGTAACAAAATAAAGTCTGTACGTTCCTCGAAGGAAAAAAAAAAAAAACTGCAATATTACAAACAGCACACCCACAGTGATCAATATTTCAGAATCAAATGTGCAGTTTTTGTTGAAGTGATGTAAAAGTAAGCTTAACAAAAGTGCGAGGCATTGACAAAAAAACAAATAAAAATCAAATAAGAAGACCTCAATTAAATCCAGCTTAAGAGTACAAAATATAAACCGATGGAGTAAGAATCCCATAGTTTCATTAAGTCCAAGAACAATAATATGCTGATCTCTAATTCCCATAATTGTCCATGGAATCCATTATCTCAAACAAATAAATAAACAAGTCTTTTTTTTTTTATATAAACTATTATGTCATGCATCAAATTAGAAAAGAAATTGAGCACAACACGCACGGATCTGCAATTTGGATAACAACCATAACCCTGCAGAGGAGCAAATAAGTGTACAATGTATACTTATTTATATCTTTTACACAAAAACTTCGACAGGTCACTACTAAAAACAGGGCCTTCTGAGTCGGCAGAGTGCCGTCGCAAATAGTACATTTGCCGACACAAAAACGTTTTTGCGACGGCGTTTCGACGGCAACTCAAGGGTCGAAATTGGTGGGGTCGCAAATGTTTTTGAGTCGGCAATTTGCCGACGCAAAAGGTTTTATTTTTTTGTGACGGCATCGTGCCGACTCAAAAAGTGGTTCAATGTTTTAAGAAATTTAACCCATAATTTTCTTATGCGCCTCCCAAGTTTCGAACCCACAACCATTTGGAAGCTTTGACCGGACCCAAACTCTTCACTCTAAATCCACTTCGCCACTCTACCTCTTTCAGTTATTAATTGACATATTTATTATTTATAGTATATACACTCAATATTAATATAAAAGTATATCTATAAATATATATACATATAATTATAATTTCATTATTATGATATTCGAAAAAATTATCTTGATATACAAATAAATAAAGCAGAATGTGCTTAATTACATGTATCGCACAAATTAAATTTATTTATTTATTTATTTTTTATTTTTTATCGATCTGATTGATGTCTTAATATTAATTTATATTTAATTTTTTATTTAACATTAAATTATTTATTATCATTAAATTATTTTTATTTAACATTAAATTATTTAATTTAAATTTTTTATGCCTATATTAAATTATTTATTTAACATTAAATTATTTTTTATTTAATCTTTTATTTATTTAACATTAAATTATTTATTTAACATTAAATTATTTATTTAACATTAAATTATTTATTTAACATTAAATTTTTTATGCCTATATTAAATTATTTATTTAACATTAAATTATTTATTTAACATTAAATTATTTATTTAACATTAAATTATTTTTTATGTCTTAATATTAAATTATTTATTTAACATTAAATTATTTTTTATTTAACATTAAATTATTTTTTATTTAACATTAAATTATTTAATTTAAATTTTTTATGCCTATATACACTATTTTCTTCTTAATCCAATCACAACATATTTATATTTAATCTTTTAAATAAATTTTCTATAATTCTATTTCTACATATTTTTATTATCCAAATAAAAATAAAAATAAAAATAAAAATAAAAATAAAATAAAATAATTAGAATCACTTTTAGTTTTATATTACTAATTCTCTTTTAATTTAACTATTATTTTTAATATCGAAATGAGTATTAAATATAATATATTTATTAAATATAATCAAGTAAATATATATATCTTGGTTATAAAATATATTTTTTGCTACGGCATCTGTTGCCGACACAAAAAGATGTAATTTTTTGCGTCGGCACAAATTTGCCGACTCAAAAGGTATATACCGACGCAAAAAGTCTATCTTTTGAGTCGGTAAATACTACCGACTCAAATAATGCTATCAAATATTAGTTTTTTGTGTCGGCCAACGGTGCCGACTCAAAAGGTATGGTATTTGCGTCGGTAACTCTGTGCCGTCTCAAAAAGACTACCTTTTGCGACGGTAAAATTTGCCGACTCAAAAAAACCGACTCAAAAGGCCTTGTTTTTAGTAGTGGGTAAACCACCAAATGGCAAAAACCCAAGTCAAAGTATAAAAAAATTTAATAAATAGAAAAAAAAGTCAACTATCAATCTGACAAAAACTCCACTAGCCATACACAAACAAAGCTCAAGCCATGGTTTCAAATTGCAGAATTGGCCAGTGAAACTGTTGCAATGGTGTGTACCAGGTATCAATTGTATCAGTCAATCAGTAACGGGAATTAGAAACTGAACTTTGAATTTTTTCCAAGCTCTAGCAAATGTCATACACAAGCCCTAATAAGCACATTCTAACATTATTTATCATAATTTGGAAATCACAGACCATTCAGGAAGGCCAATAATGGATAGAGACAAACCTGCAGGAGTTTTCGCAACTGGAGCTGGACATGTAAACCCCGAGAGAGCCATCAATCCAGGACTGGTATATGATATCACGCCAGATGAGTATATCACTCATCTGTGCACCCTGGGATACACAAAATAATTCCCCATATCTGCCCCAAACCCGATAAAATGAAAGAAATCTACCACCAACGGGGCGAGGACGGATCGGAGGAGGCTCAGGTCGGATTTAATTGCCATCCCTAACTACCAATTTAACGGTTGAATTTACATTTAATTTATTGCTAAGCTGTGTCACAAGTATCCATGATTGAATAAAATAAAATTAAAATGGTGCATCCAAAACTATTTTGCATATACCTTAACAGGATTAAGCTTTGGAAGACCTTGAGGGAAACGTTTTTCAAGCTCCTGTATAGCAAAAAGTATACTTTGCCTTGCTTCCACTGGCCGGAGATCAGAAGGGATCGATAAGCTAATTTTGCTAAGGGCAAAAATTAAGGGCAACTGTACAGGAACCTAAAGAATGGAACAACAGACATCATTTCCTCTAGATAATGTTTCTAGATATTAATTTGCAAAACTCCCAGTTGAACTACCTCATAATAAGCATAATAAACAGACTGTTACTAATTTTTTCTAACAGGAGATTCAACTCACCACATGCATTTCACCCTTCTCTCCGGGACGGGGTGGACATGGCTTTGGACGAGAACCATTTTCACTTGAACCAATAGAGCAATGAAGCAAAGTATCCACAATATAGCTAATACCACGTGAAGAAGATAATGCAGGGGGCAAAGTGCCTAATGCTGCTGGGGGCTTTTTAACTACATTAATTACAACTCCCCAACCCCAATCTGTTCCAGCTTCCCGTACCTTAACCTGTGATATAGGAAGTAATTTCAGCCAGATTCGAAGTAAAAGCAGCAAAAACAACAGTCCCAACACCAATATATAATACCACCAATTCATTTCATAAAGAAAGAAAGGAGTGCAAAAAAAAGATGTCTAATACATCAAAAGGCAGAAGGGGAAACAACCTTTTAAAGCCTCGTTTGGCAAGAGGCTAAAATAGCCAATTAGCCAAAAAGTTACCTTTTTAGCCAAAAAGCCAACAACCCATACCAAAAAGTCAAAGATTCCCTTTTCTCTCTACTTTTTGCACGTCGTTTCGTAATTAGCCAAAAAGTTGGCCCAAACATACAGGTTTTTCTTACCAACCTTTTTAGCCAATTAGCCAAAAAGTTACTAAATTAGCCTGTTCCCAAACGAGGCCTTAATATGAGCATGGGCAGGTGAATATCGTGCAAATATATCAACAAACAGTATCTCTTTTGGTAAATTAAATTATTAAATCATTACTTTGACTGAAAACATTGCCTAGCTCATGTAACAAACAGGTCTACATCTAACAGAAATTAAATGAAATTCTAATGCATTACAGAAGTCACAGATATGGACCAGAACATGTTAGTTAATAAATACTA
The DNA here is from genome assembly GCA_036172215.1 of Camellia granthamiana. Taxonomy (NCBI): domain Eukaryota; kingdom Viridiplantae; phylum Streptophyta; class Magnoliopsida; order Ericales; family Theaceae; genus Camellia; species Camellia granthamiana. Next base: position 30,986,773 of record CM069917.1, on the reverse strand, counting down.
TCAGAAGAAGTCAGAAATAAGCAGGATTGATTAAAGATTGCAATTTAAAGTCAGTTAAATGACCATCCTCAGAACATACCAGCCTACTAAAATAGTTAAAAACTAAAATAGCCTACTAAAATAGCAACTTCCCAAACACCCACAATATATACTGAAACACAAAAACATAATTATATATAGTAAATCCCATTCAACTGCATATCTAGACTACAGATAAGATCAACGAAATATTTCATATCTTCAAAACTAGAAAGGTGCCATCATCATTATTTCACATATATTTATGAGCACATATCAGCATCATAAAAAGTTCAAAAAACTATTGCATTCAGCAGCACTGTCACATATGTTTGACTGCTCAAGCAGGTGCTGGTAACCAACTCATGTCGTTCAATGCTAAAAATATTTAACGGGAAAGAAACTAACTTTCATTTAGTGTTGTTGTTTCATTGAATGTTCAGAATCGTATGCAATAAAAACAAAAGCATACAGCAGGGAGAGAATCACCTGTTGTTTGAACTTTCCACTGTGAAGTTATTGGCCACTATATTATTGCATATTACACCCCAGAAAATCTCAATGTCAGTTTCAGTTTCAAGGGTACAAGTCAATGTAGAAGATATGCACAAATGATACAAAATGCAGTTATAATAGAAATTTGGCAGAAGAAAACCTTAAAATTTAGAAATCGGGCGTCAAACTATTGCAGGATACCAGGAATACCATGACTATTAACAATGAAAAACAGAAAGAGAGAGAGAGAGAGAGAAATTGTATTTACATACAGTTGTAAGCCTTGTTTGCTGATCCAAGAAGGAAAGCTTCCAGATAATTCATTGTATGACAAATCTCTGCAGACAATAACATAATGGGAAAGTTCAGTTGATATTCCATCCTATGATCAATAACTTGGTTATTTTGATTTAACTTTGCTTATTTGTTAATTAATTAATTATTTTTATTATTTCTCTCCATACATACATGTACACATGTATACTAGGATTGTTGCCTTGCCTATTACATGATTTTCTTGCACACATAGCAGGGTTGTCTAAAAAATATGTCGCTGTCAATAAAACTAAAATGGCAAAAATGATTAATCTGTGATGTATCATTGGAGTTCAATAGTTGATTATGATTTTGAATCTATAAACTGTGTATTAGAAAACAAACATCTCTTGATAATTGTTATAGACCAATTATGAAGATGAATCGATGAAGATGTGTCAAACGTTACAGAGAAAGACAAAGAGAAGTGTTTAGGCTTACCGATTATGAATCTCGATTATGAATCAATCGAAATCTTCTTCAACAGCATCTTCAAATCTTCAAATATTTGGCTTCAAATCTTCATCAACAGCATCTTCAAATCTTCAAATTTTGAAATCAAATCTTCAAATCTTCATTGTCGAGCGAGAGACAATGAGATTCGAGTGAGAGAGAGTGGAGATTCAAAAGAAAGAGTCGAGCAAGACAGATTTTGAGAGAGTGAGAGCGAAGAAAGAGAGTTCAGATTTGGGAAATTAGGAAAGAGAGTCACGTTTTACGTTTTTGTTTTTTTGTTTGGGTCAAGTAAAATGAGATTTTAATATAAAAAAATAACTTTTTTGCGACGGTTAACTAATCAGTCGCAAAAAATTAGACGCAAATAGTCATTTTTCTAGTAGTGCAGATACGGGTACGGCTAGGATATGGTAACTAATTGAGGGACCACATTAAAATGCAATTGCATGTATAGAGTTTAAATTGATGAAATTAAAATTATGGAGACCAAAGTAAAACTTCGCTTAAATCAAAGGATTCAACTGTCTAATTTTTCCCAGTTAATTAAAGTCATGTTTCCGAAACACAACTTCGTCCTTAAAAGGCGAGTTCTCAAAACACGACTTCACAAAATAACATGGTTTGAGAATTAAGTTTTAAACTGTTTTGGGGTCAACTGTTTGGTAAAAAAACTCTTTGAAGTTTCATATCTTGGAAGTTCTTTTAAGTCCACATGTTTTATGAATCTAAAGGAAGCTAGCATACTCCTTGGGTTACTTTTGTTTGGATGCCAGCAGCAGCAAGATCTGCTGAAACAGTTTTTGATCCTGCCGAGGCTGCCTTCGAGCGGTAGTATTTCACAATTGGTAGTTTTGGGAAGACGAATGCATACAGAAATATGCATAGAAACTCAAAGAATGTCGAGATTGCTAGAAACAGCACTGCAAAAAGACATCAATACAACAACTAAATAAGCTAACATTTTTAGGTTTTTTTTGACAAAATTTGACTTATTTCCGTTTTTAATGGACTTTTTGTATTGTCTAGTCTAGATGGACCTAAAAACTAAAAAAGATTATGCAAATTTAAAAAGATTTCACTAATGACACAAATAATAAGTCAGCTTAACTATTCACATTTTTCTCCTTAATTTGAATTATTTACCATTATAGAATTTTCAATCATAGTAGACTAATAAATGATAGACTATCCGATGAACTAAACAGGAACTTTGGATTAAGCAGCATTTAACATTATTTTCAATGCCAAAAAGTATTCAGACCCAAAAACAAAAAATTTAAAAAAAATTCCCAAAAAGTATGTTTGTCAGTGAGAGAATCACATACTAGTTCCCTTGCGAAGGCCATTATTCAAAATTTCAAAGGCTGCTTTTGTAATTAGCCTCAAGCAGAGGTGAAAGCCCCTGATGCAGCCAAACCGGCTAGGAAGGACTGCCAAAATTCATTACAAAGAATATATATATATATTCAGGAACCAATCAAACTCATTCAAATAGCAAGAAATGAAAGCAAAACTAGTCATAGAAATATTACTCTTTTAACTACAAAGGCTTACTTGGATGAACTCGGGGCACATGAAGGATAGGTCTCCAACCATTCCACCTTCAACATGGGCATCTGCAACTCCGAAAGCAGCAACAATGATGCATATACCGATATAATTTCCGATTCCTCCCTTCCCTGATGTCGCTAAATCCAACTGTCAAAGTGAAACCAAAGAACATCCAGATTGGTTATTGTGGTGGATGATTTAACAATTAAGGAAACAGGACGGTGAAACACACACAAAATGGCGTAATTGCAGTACTTACAACTAAGAGAGCGAAAGTACTAATGAAGAACAGGATGTATCCAGTCAAGTTGCGCCGCCTTGTGTCAATCTTTGACTCATTATATGCAAGTATTGCCATTGTTCCAAGTGCAAACGGTTGATAGACGAGGGTTAGTACCCTTGAAGGGTGATATTTCTTCAAAAGCAAAAAACAGAAACAAAAAAAATAAAAATAAAAATAAATCAAATGAATGGCTATCGGAATCCAAAACAAAAGGGTTCTTTTGTAAGACGGAATTTGTAAACATTCAAATTTTGATAGGATGAAGAAATGTGGAACAACATAAGGAATTTGTCAATTGAGTTCACATGGTTAACCTATTGATGGCAGTGTGTCAAATCATGCTAAGGACACTGTCCCATTGAATAGCATTTTTGAAGTACTTTTCAGGTTTCATAAAAAGAAAGGCATAAAAATCAGAGAACTCTGTTTACCTATGGACTTTCCAAGAATCATGCAAATAAAAGGCAAAAATGTTGATTTCATCACCTACCACCACCACTAGCAGCAAAGCTGTGTCACCATTTTCAAGCTTTAGAACCTCAAATTATAGAATTCTTATCAAAACCAACAACAAAACCCAGAAACCACATCAACCCAAATCAAAACAAGCCATTTTTCAAACCTATATCTTCACCTTCGCAGATCTAGCTAAAAACATCATATACAAAGTTCAGGTACTTTGTACATCATTCATCAAAACCCATACCTAATTTTAAATTAAAGAAGAAATGAAGGTCAATATATATATACAAATTTATAGATAACATTGAATTCATATGCAAAAAAAAAAAAAAAATTCATATGCAAAAAATTCTTTTTGCTAGCATGACCAATTCGAAAGCCCAAATCTTAGATTTAATTTAACATAGCAAAAAATTCAATCAAATTTTCAGCAGGTATTAAAACGGAGCACATGCCAATCCAATTACTATGCATGCAAAACCACATAAATCCATCACCGATCATGACTATTGAACTTACAGTAAAGATATATAGACAAAAATTAAAAGCAGATCAGAAAGATATGTGAATCTCAGTATAAATCAAAGTTACTTAGCAATGAATGAACACAGATATATATATAACAAATTTTCATGTACTGTTAGCTGCAAACAGAAGAAAGTGTACATGCTTAAATTGTTGCAAAATTCAAAGAATATATATATACACACACAGAGAGAGAGAAGGGGAAAAAAACATGCCAGAGATTAATAGAAAGAAATACCTAAAAATGTTGATTTTGTGTTGCCCTAGAGAGATCATTTTGGACAATCCAAGGGGCAATCTGAGTGATAATGAATGAAAAATATAGATTTCAAAAGAACAATAAAGAGAGAGCAGGAGATTGAGAAACAGAGAGAGAAAGTAAGATTGACAGAGACAAAGAGAGATATAGAACGAGATTGAGAGGTCAAGAGAGTTCGTAACGCCATTTCCTTGTTTAATCTCAAAAGTGAGCTGTGGAGAAGAGGTTGTAGTTGGATTCAACGATGAAGATGACAGAATCGGGGCTGGCGTCTCGAGTTCTGATCATCAAACCCTAGTAGCTCCGGCGTTGTGGTCTGTTGCTTCTCATCACAATCTTAGAGAGAGAGAGAGAGAGAGAGAGAGAGCGCGACCATGGCGAGCGAGAGTGACAGAGATCTCCGTTTGTGAATTGTCGGGAAAGTCAGAGTGAAAAGGATTAGGGCATAGGGACAAGAAAAATTCAAAATAAATAGTAAAAGGAAAAATTATGAACCTGCGCTTGCAAATATTATTTTTTGCGACGGTGAAATAGTCCGTCGCAAAAAGTTAGTCGCAAAAAACCACTTTTCTAGTAGTGCCAGAAACACAAAACTTGTGTCATCTCGAAGCCAAACCAATTATTCTTCTAGTTTCTACAAGCTCTTTTTCGACGAGGAAAACGTCCTCAGTCTTGTCTATGATGGCCTTGAAGTATCCAGCAAGTATTGGCCCAACCCATGGCTAAAGAGCTGGGAGGCCGGAAGGTCTAGTTACAATAGTAGCAGAATTGTTGTATTCAACTCCTCAGGGCCATTTCAAATCAACTGATGATTTTCAATTCACAGTTGCAGATTTTGGAATTGGGATTCAGAGAAGATTAACCATGGATCATGATGGCAAGATTCGAATGTACAATCTAGACGAGAAAAACAAAATTTGGAACGTGACTTGGCAAGCCAAATCTCAACCGTGTAATATCCATAGTATCTGCGGACCCAACAGTTTGTGTACTTATGTTCCCCATGAGAAATCCGGTAGGAGATGCTCTTGTATACCAGGGTACAAGATTAAAAATGAGACAGACCAATCTCTCGGATGTGAGCCAGATTTTAGTTTCTCTTTCAATGATAGTGAGATTGGTTTCCTCCATCTTCCTCATGTTGAATTCTATGGCTATGATGATAATAGGGTCTGTGAAAATTATACCTACAAGTCGTGTGCAAATAAATGCTTGCAAAGCTGCAACTGCTATGGGTTTCAATACACATTCAACTTGGATAGAGGTTTTTACAATTGCTATCACAAGACACTATTGTTCAATGGATATCGTTCACCGAGTTTTCAAGATTACATGTACATAAAATTGCCGAAAGCCTCAATCCGATTTTATGAAAATCATGTTCAAGGATTCAACTCAAATTTCTCTCAACCACTTAGTTTGCAGCTCAACAAAAGTTACAAGAAACCCAAAGAAAATGGGACATTACAGCTCATGGTTTGGTTTGCTAGTGCTATTGGAAGAGTTGAGATTATTTGTATTTGTTTGGTGTTGTACTTATTGCATAGAAACCGTCAAAATTCAAGTGCAACTACACGAAGTTACTTTCAAGTCGCGACTGGATTTAGAAAATTCACCTATGATGAGCTAAAGAAAGCAACGCGTAACTTTGGTGAAGAGATTGGAAGAGGAAGCGGTGGCGTGGTATACAAGGGTGTATTGTCTAATCGTTGAGTTGCAACAATCAAGCGGCTCAATGAAGCTAAACAAGGAGAAGATGAATTCTTGGCCGAGGTGAGCACCATTGGAAGAGTTAACCACATGAACTTGATAGAGGTATGGGGATATTGCGTGGACCAGAAACACCAACTTTTGGTGTACGAGTACATGGAACGCGAGTCCTTAGCTGAAAATCTTACTTCCAATGCCCTCGATTGGGAGAAAAGGTTTCATATCGCGATAGGCGCCGCAAAAGGTCTGCCTTATTTGCACGATGAGTGGTTGGAGTGGGTTCTCCACTGTGATGTGAAGCCTCAGAATATTCTCTTGGACTCCAATTACCATCCAAAGGTTGCAGATTTCGGTCTCTCAAAGCTATTGAACAGAGGTGATGGACATCACTCAGGCTTCTCTAGAGTAAGAGGAACAAGAGTTTACATGGCTCCTGAGTGGATTTTCAATTTTCGAATCACATCCAAAGTTGATGTTTACAGCTACGGAGTGGTAGTGTTGGAGATGGTCACTGGAAAAAGCCCAATGATAGGTCTTCACACCTCTGACAATTCAAGGGAGATGGAACAAAGGCGCCTTCACACCTCTGAATGAAAATGTTTCCAAGAAATTGTGGCTTAAAGAGATTATAGATCCAATGATGAAGGATAGATATGACGCAAGTAAGATGGAAATATTAGTTGAAGTGGCATTACAGTGTGTAGACGAAGACAAAGATGCAAGGCCAACTATGAGCCAAGTAGTGGAGAGGCTTCTGTGCTGTGAGGCAAGTAATTATTAGCAAATAAAAGGCATCGTCAAAATAAATAAATAATATAAAGATTATTAGCAAAGGGCAAATTGAAGTTTCACTAAATGTAGCACGCAACAATCATGCCTCCCCCAGCATGGCAAAGGAGAAAGCTACTTTAGTTGCCCACTTTTTAGGTTGGTTGTGGTTGTCCTACTGTCTTTTATGGTTCTGAATCTTTTGTACCAAAAATTATATCATCCCATCCCAATCTATTTATAGCCTTTAAATCATACTCTTCTCAATTATCATGTTAAAAAGTTATTGATAAATGAGTGATTTTGTTGATTTAGAAATGTTAGAAAGTATAAACATTTCTACAAGGCTCCTCTAAAGACCTCTTTGTATATAAGAAAAATGTTAAAAACAACTTTGAAGGCGGTTGTTAGTGTTGAAAAATATATATAAAGAGTTTTAAAATGCGTAAAGAACGAATAAAAATAAGTAAAAGTGTTTGGAATATGTAAAATATGTTTTAAGATTATAAATATTTTGGTATCATATGATTCTTATTGCTATCATTAACAAGACCCTATACATATATATATAGAATTTTCCAACGCATTAAAATATACGTATTTTTTAATTTTAAAAAGTTAAAATTATCATCCAATAGCATAATTGAAGGAATATAAATATTAAAGACTTACAAATTCATCCACAATGATGTGTCATCAAAATTGACTTTATATGATTGAATGTGACTAAAATTAATATCTATCATATCATATCATTAAAAGTTAAATTTAAAAAAATTTCTTTTACAGGTCTCAAATATTTTCCTTCAACCAAATATCTTACCATAATGGGCATTGTTATGGCTATCCTCATTGCACAAAAGATTCTCCGCTCTCTTATGTTTGCGTCCACTCATTGCATATATACAGAATTTAATATAATATGATAGGACAATTTGATAAAAATCTATCTTATATATATATATTAAGAAAAATGAGGTTTTTAATGAGAAAGTCTTTATGAAGCTAAAAACTCTCACACTGTTTTTTTTAGAATTTTATTTTTTCAAAAATTTAAAAATTGTTTATTGGCTAGCTTTTATTAAATCATTTAAAAAAAATAGTAATTAATCCATTTATATTTCTTGATTTATGACTTTCAAATGAAAAGTATATTTATCTATTTCAAAATTCAACTTCAAAATGGATAAGAGATTTTCAAATTATTTTAGGGATAAAAAATCAATTTGACTCTAATTCAAATTCCTTCATCTGATTTATATCTTACCCAAAGATATTTCACAAAAAAATTAAACTTATGAATCTCAAAACGCAACTTCCATGACAATATGAAATTGGGCAAAAAGATTGGAGAAGAGAAGGAATCTTGCAGTGGAATTAAACAGGTGATTTGACCAATTATGTAAGATTTTTAGCATCCTATATAAAATTTAAAAAATAAAATTGTGATGACCGGGTATGCTTTTCGTCTCGTTCCCTTTGAGTTATGATCAGATTTACTCTTGTTATAGTGTAGGGTTTTTATGCGAAGTCTTGTTAACTGTTGGGTTCATTGTTTTTGAAAACTTACTCTCAAAATTCTCGTTCTTATTTACTTCGATTATGAGTTTCACTTGCTTCGGGAGGTGGGAGGTTAGATCCGAGGTGTTTAGAGTTGAATTGCTGAAATTTTTCTGTTTGGAAGCAGGGCTGCACATGCGGGGATGAGAGCTGTACGTGCGGGAAAGGGGCCACACGTGCGGGAAAGAAGGCCACACGTGTGGTGAGGGAGGGGTTTTTGGGTTTGGCTACTGCAATATATGCAAGTATGGAAGGAGATGCGGGGGAGGCGCCGTACGTGCAGGGATAAGTGTCACACGTGTGGGAGGCACACGCTGCATGTGCGGGAATGGGTGCCACATGTGCGGAACTCTGCTGAGTCCGAAAAATTTTGTCTTTTTCTTTTCTTGGGCTGAGTGAAGCTCACTTTTTACACATCTCTCTCTCTCTCTCTCTAAAAATATCATTTCCTCTCCCTTCTCTCTAAAAACCTCCTCCAAATACCAAAAACTCTTGATCTCTTGCAATCTATTGGGATTTTGATCTTTGTTCCTTCACCAAAGTTGGATAGCTTCTCGAGGGTTACATTTTGTGTGGTGGAGATCAAGTTTCAACACCATTGAATTTGAGGGTTTCATCTCATTCTTCTTCAAACTTGAGGTAGGGATTTTTCTTACAGTTATATATGTTTTTGCAAGATTTTGTGGATTTTCGAAATTTCCTTTGTTAATATTGAAACTTGATTATTAGCTCAAGAATGTGGGTGGTTTGAGAGGGGATTTGTCCCTTGTTTCTTTTGAAATAATTTCTTGAGGGTTTTGAAATACATGGATTGAGGAAAGATGTTTTTGAAAAAATTCTTTCAAATGATTTGGGTGTGTATAGTTGTGGTAAGAAAACCAAGAAATTTGAGGGCTTTAAAAGATGTTGAAGAACCATGATCGACATTGTTACTATTATATTCCTTTTGTGCCAAAATGAAAGAATGATTGAAAAATTCCTTATTTTCTTATATAGATAATGAACTTCTTGGAATAAGAGAATATTTTTGATCTTGGAAGTTGTTATTTAAATGTTGATGTAGTCTTGTGGTGACTAAATTGTGAGGAATGCACAAAGTATGGGAATGTTGTTACTCATTGATGGTTTAAATGAATATGTGGCTATTTTGTGAACTGTCATTGAACGGAGAAATGGGAATTTTGTTGATTATGGAATTATTGTATGAGATAATTGAAAATGGAGGAATGTTATGTGGCATTGATAATTGTGGCATTTGCATATCTATTCAATTTGTTGTTACAAATTTTAAATTAAGTTCGGAAACTTTTGCATTGAGAAAAGAAGGTTTGTGAATAAACTTTTTAAAGGAACTATTTTGGGGTAAATACGTTAGTAAGTCTGAATGGGAGGTGTAGATGAAATTGATTAAGTTGGCCTGAGTGTCCGGGGTGAAAGACCAAAAACACGTGCGGAGGAAGTATCACTTCTGTGATGACCGGTTTCATTTTTACGTCACTTCACCTTTGTCTTTCATCGGGTTTGCGATGTTCGGAAGTCTATTCTCAATAAATTCTTGTTTTTGTTTATCCGGTATTGATTTTCACTAGTTCCGGAGAGTGCGAGGTCAAGTTCGAGGTGCTTAGAATTGAGCTGAGGAAAATTCTAGGCTGTTGGGCTAGGGCTGTCACGACCCAAACCCGCCCCTATAGGTTTAGCGTCATAACCGGCTAGTAATCCTTGAATTACCAAAGGCCTCTTCACATAACAACATATAGTTAGGAGTTGCGGAAGTAAATATGCAAAACATACGAAGTCCATTGAGCTGTGAAGACAAACATGGAACTGAAAATCTTAAACTTTATATACATACAAGTGACGTCATAGGTACAACATTGACACGTCACTATCAAGTACATACAAAAGGCGAACTTCCATACAAAAGGCGAACTTCTTCATAAAACAAAAGAAACAGTCTTATATATCCATATTGACACAGTCACAATACATGACTTGATCTGGAACATCCTCGTGAGGCGCAAAGGGGTGGCTGACCAACACAAAATACCCCAAGCATCATCTTAAGCCTGATCATGAGCCTTCTCACCTACATACATAATAAATAACTAGTGAGCAGAGGCCCAGTGAATAATATTTTAATCTTAAAGCGTAAAATGATGTACATTTAAAAAACTTAGGTTTTTTTTCTCCTCATTACAGTTGATACTACTCAACATAAATATCAACATGGAATGTCTTTTTGCTCTCTCTCTCTCTATATATATATATACTTATTCATATACGTATGTTATGATTAAATTATTGGAATTCAGTAGAATTATTATTTTTGTTACATTCAATCATCGGAAAATTAGTAATACATCTTTCATATAGCTTGGGCAGTAGGAGAGATAAAATATAATTTTCCTACCTAGTTAAGATCCCTCGATATTATTATTTTAGTAGGTTAATTAGTAAGTAACCTGTGCAATGCACAATAATTTATTTTTAAAACGAAAAGTTAATTTTGAGTCTTAATACTTTGTGTAGAAAATTTTGACAATTTAAAGCCAAACCAAATACAAACAAATTTGTTAATGGTTGATGAAAGTTTTTGTCATTGTGTATAAAAACAATTTCTTTCAAAGTTTTTTTTTTTAATTAAAAAAAAGAGTATATTTTCAACCTTAAAATCAAATACTCATTTGTGTTAATCAAATTTACCAAAAATCATGAATTCCACTTGTATCAAAATATTTTTTTCTAGAAGAAAATAAAAACAGAAAATTCTATAATATACAAATTATGACTTGGTTATTACTCATGGTGTATTATTTTGGTTACTAATCGAAAAGATCTTTGCTAACTTCTTATATTTTTTGCTATGTCTAAAGTGGTGCATCGGAACTTTAATTATATTTCAAATGGTGTTCGATTATAATTTTATCTAAAAATTATTCAAGAAACGTCAATAGGTCCCTTAAATATACACAATCATTTTCGATGAATTATTATTCTTTAAAATAGTACTCCACACTATTTATCATTTGACATTTGTCAATTGATCTTCTAAAAACATAATAAAAAATGTATTTGAGTTCCATTATTTTAATCAATCAATATCAAATTGGACGCTACACATGGATGTAAATCACTTCTAGAAATATGATGTCTGACATAAAATCACAATGGAGTTAACTTTAATTAATGTAATGATATTTTATATTATAATATGTGTTACAAAAGAATAATTTTAATTTTAATTTAAAATATAATTTAAATTTAAATCATCTATTTTAATAATCTTAGCCTTATCATTCAATAAAAATATTACTTGAATACTTATATATAATAAATTTAGTTAAATTATTTCTTTATTTTGATAATTTTAGTTCGATTGTATTATAAAAGTGTAATTATCATATAATGATTTTATATGATGTGCATTAAATTATAATATAGTAAAATAAATACTCATTTTGATATTAAAAATAATAGTTAAATTAGAAAGAGAATTAGTAATATAAAACTGAAAGTGATTCTAATTATTTATTTGGAAAATAAAAATATGTAAAATTAGAACTACACAAAATTTATTTAAAATATAAGGTATAAATATGTTGTGATTGGATTAAGAAGAAAATACATAAATTAATTATTTAGAGTATTGATTTTTTCTTTGATATTCTTTATGAATTATTCATTCATATTGTATATAGATATATATAAAATTAAAATTACATATAAATGTTTTGTAAATAAAAAATTAAATATAAATTAATATTAGACATCAATAAGATAGACAAAAAATAAAAAAACATACAAGAAAATTAATTTGATCCATGTGATGCACATAATTAAGCATGTTCTGTCTTATTTATTTATTTGTATATCGATATAATTTTTTTTTTCAAATATCATAATAATTAAATTAAAATATCACTATATAAAAGAAATCTAACAATGACAAAACTAAATACATAATGAAAAACATATAGAAATAAGTAGTTCTCAAATAGAGTCCATATAAAATAAAATTGGTTATTATAATTAAAATTGAGTTTGTATAGAATTTTCTATATAAATGGAAAAAGCATACTGATGTAGTGTTTTTTTTTTAAGTAGCGTAAATTACTAATAGGTTTTAATAGTTGAACTTAATTATCATAAAGTCTTATTGAAAGTAAGTCCTAGTAACGTCGTCGCTAAAAATAATTTTTTGTGACAATTAGTGACTTTTTTTTGTCACTGTTTTTATAAATTGTCACTAAAACTTACAATTAATGACGTTTTTCTGTAACGATTTTTTCAAATTGTCGTTAAAAGTTAAAAATTAGTGACTTTTTGTGATGATTTTTTTAACTTATCGCTAAAATTTATAATTAGTGACATTTTTTGTGATAAACTTTTCAAATTGTCGCTAAAAATTAACAATTAGTGAGTTTTTTAATAGTATTTGATGAAAAATGCCATTAATTCTCATAGGAATTATTGGACAATAAGTTCACCAATTAGTCCTCCCAATCTTTATAATGTGCCAGAAAAGAAAAAAATTACTACTTATATATATATATGTGTGTGTGTGTGTGTGTGAGATATATTAAATTATAAGATAGTAAAAAATAAACACTCATTTTGATATTAAAAATAATAGTTAAATTAGAAAGAGAATATCAATATAAAACTAAAAGTGATTCTAATTATTTAATTTTATATTTATTTAGAAAATAAAAATATGTAGAAATGGAATTGCATAAAATTTATTTAAAAGATTAAATATAAATATATTGTGATTGGATTAAGAAGAAAATGCATAAATTAATTATGTAGAGTATTGATTTTTTTTTTTAATATTCTTTTTGAATTATTCATACATATTGTAAATAGGTATATAAAATTTAAATTAAATATAAATGTCTTGTAACAAATAATTTCATGTTAGATAAAAAATTAATTATAAATTAATATCAAGACATCAATCAGATAGACAAAAAATATATAATATAAAAAAAATAATTTGATTAGTAAGATGCACATAATTAAGTACATCCTATCTTATTTATTTATTTATTTATTTGTATATCAAGATTTTTTTTGTTCTTCCAAATATCATAACAATTAAATTATAATTTTATACATGAAAAATAAGTATTTTTCAAATAGAGTCCAAATAAAATTGGTTATTATAATTGAAATTGAATTTCTATAGAATTTTATATGTAATGGAAAAGGCATGTAGATGTGGTTTTTTTAGAAAAAGTAAGCTTTTAGAATGTACCACATAAGATAAGAAAAAACACTACTATATATATATGATTATGTCTTTTATCCCACCTTTTACATTATTTAAGTGATTTCAAAGTTTGAACATCTCCATTTTTTGTAAGATTTATATTTTTAGAATCTTATTGACAAGATCTTTCAAATAAGATCCATAAGTAATATGAGATTCTAAAGAAAAAAAATTCATGAAATTTCACTGACTCATTAACTTGGTCATCAAAATTTCACTGACTTAGGTCAATAAAATTTTACTAACTTGGTCGTCGAAATTTCACTGACCAACTAAAATTTCATTGACCTGTCTTAGGTCAGTGAAATTTCATCAACCTTTTTTTTTAGAATTTTGTAACGCCCTCAAAATTAAACCCATAATATATACTATTAACATGCAACGTTATAAGAAAACAAAACATTATTTCATTCATCAGAGTAACCTTATTAAAAGACATCACATGTAATAACGAAAGTAAATGCCCCACGGGCTTACATCTTTCCAAGCCAACACCTGGACACAAAAGTATGAGTACTATCTCATTTACACAATAAGCCCTAGGCTTGAGTTTACATGTAACATCAAAATAAAACAAAATAAACAACTAATCTAAACAGAGTCTTCAACTCCAAATCCATCCAATCTAAGTCCTTGGAGGTAGCACATCACCTGAACCTGAAAATGATGTTCCCATATAGGGTGAGCCACAGCCCAGTAGAAATATACTAAACCAAATATAAGCATTGAATAAAGCAATAGCATTCGATAGATGGTTAACCAAAATAATCAATTACATCATTATACAGTCTCATGACACTAATGTCTATGACATGTTTCACTTTCCATTATTAGCAATATGGCTCAAAACCTGGCCAAACTATAACAGTGAGACTACATCTCACATTAACAATATTTTCATTTCAATAAAACAAATGAGACTTAAGCTCATACCAAAACACTTCTATACTTCCCGATTGATACACATTTTAGTGCTGTATCAACAACATGTAAAAACACTTCCAATATCAATAAGCACACATAATAGTAATGCTAATGGAGTCCATCCCCTATCTCCTTCCAAACAAAATCCGGTTTAGAGGTCCATCCCCAATCTTCCTCTAAACCGTGGAGTACATCCCCTATCTCCTCCCACACAATACAATGTATATACAATGTAATAAACACTTGCCATATACAACACACAATCAATACATGTAATTTCTGCATTAATTCAACAGTCTAAATCAATGACTTAACCAATGTGATTAGTTTCAGTTTTCCCTAATCCATATGCAATGTCTACAACAATCATGACTATCCTCCACCGATAGTCCAAAACAGTTATTTCTAAACAGGAAATAAATGTATCAACAATTATAATCTCAACATTTCAATAGGCTAGTGATTAAATTATCCAACTACACCATTTAAGCTTATAATTCTCCAATTCCATGAATTCAACTAAATCCCCCAATTTTTCTTAAATTAATTACACAAATTAATTTATTAAACAACTAGAGTTTTTCCCAAAATTACCAAATAACCCCCAACATATCAAACTACCAAAGCTTAGAACAAAACTTATAATATGGAGTAGGAAATCCCTACCTCGAAGCGAAGAACTCGAATGGAGAAGATGACGAAAATCCAAAGTGCTCCAAACCCAAGATTGTTCAGATTAAAACGAAGCCCTCGACTCACTCTATCTTTTTAATAAAGCACTAAGGTTAGATACTCACCCTAGGTAGATCAATTCTTGAAGAAAGGACAAGTCTAGAGAGAGAAAGAGTCGGCTCTAGAGTTTTAAAAGAGAAAAGAATCAAAAAAATAGGTTTAAAACCGCTGCTGCGTATTTATATAAAACAAGCTCGCTCGAGCGAAGAAGTGGTCGCTCGAGAGACCAGACACAAAGAATACTCGCTCGAGCGAATGAAAGCTCGCTCGAGCCAACAATACGATGCTTCAGGTCTGCAACCCAAAAGCACACTCGAGCGACAGAATGCTCGCTCGAGCAAAGAACTCGAAACTCGCTCGAGCGAAGGAAAGCTTGCTCGAGCCAAGAAATACAGCTCTCAGGTCTATACTAGACGCAATCGCTCGCTTGAGCTAAGAAACCCTGGATCGAGCGAAGGACGAAAAACAAATATCTCGCTCGAGCGACGAACTGCTCGCTCGAGCGACGAACCAAAATTCTGGCAGCAACCCTCTGCTCCCAAACACTCCCAACCTGTAACAAACCTGCCCAATACATCCTATAACTCAAAAATAAGGAATTAAAGGATGACAACAACAAATATGTAACAACAGAATCTACAGAACGTAATTCTGGATACAACCACCAAATGGAAAGAGACCGGGGTCGCTATAACTTTTATATTTATTATGGATATTATTTTACAGATCTAGATGAAACAATTTCAAAAATACAAATTTTATATAATAAAAAAAAAAGAAAAAGAAAATATATGTAGATCAAAAGTTATAGTATTTTAAAATTTCGAAATGAGTTAAAAAAATTATAGAATTTTGTCATCATGGGTTTTGGAGGACCTAAATTAATATAGGAAATTGTGTTGTCATTATCTTTCTAAAAAAATATTACTAGAAATATAGCGATTCCGGTTTTGACCCGACCTTTTGTTGTATTCCGGACTCAGGTTTCATGGTTTAATGTTGTTGTTCATCTCTTTTTCCTCTTGTTATCCCTTAAGTTTGTCTTTTGGGCTGTTGTGGTTGTGCTTGGGACAGGTCGGTTGTTTAGTTTCCAAACATTTGCCGCCCATATTTTTGCTCATCTGCTCGAGCGGCACTTCTTGTGCTCGAGCAGGCTTTGCAAACTCTCAGTACTTTTACAGGTCTGCAAAACTATTGAGAGAGTGTATTTTACACTCGAGTGGCGTTTCTTATGCTCGAGCGCTCGAGCAGGTGCACGCTCGAGTGGCCATTCTTGCTCTCGAGCAATGTTCTTCTGTTTGCAAAACTACTGGATGTGTGTATTTTGCGCTCAAAAGTCACTTCTTGCACTCAAGCGGAATGAATTGTTGTGTCTGACACTCGAGCGTCAACTCTTACGCTTGAGTGGACTGCGTATATCAGTTCGCAGCAGCCTCCTTTTTGTTCACTTTTTCATCTCTTTTTCTCTCAAAACCCTAGATCTACTCTCTCTCTCTCTCTCTCTCTCTCTCTACATTTTAACCTAGATCCATTGGGTTCTCTACCCTAGTGTCTTTGAGAAAAAGTTAGAGCATTCCAAGAGCTCCGTTTTGATCCAATTAAAACTTGGTTTCGGCGTTGTTGAAGGTTCCACCTTGCTTTGTTCGTCTCTTAACTTTGAGTTAGGGATTTTCTACACTTTCATATAATTTTTAACTTAGTTATGTGTTGTTGTATAAAAAATGGTGAAAATTTGGGTGTACTATGAGCAAACCTAGGGTTTAGGTATTAAATCAAAGGAGAGGTTTTTAAGTAAATGAGTTATAAATGGTTATGGGGTTGAATATGAGGTTATATTGTGACAAAATAGTTGATTTTGGCATTTGGGTTGATATTTGGAAAAGAGGGAGTTTGCCCTAAAATGTTTTAAATATTTATTTTGTATAAATAAATGGAATTGGGATTGAAAACGTGAAATGGAATGGATGTTGACATAAATAGTGGAGAAGAATATGTATTATCACTCACCTATGAAATTTTGAATAAATTATCTATCTTTAGATTGAATATCTGTTTAGACATATTTATATTGGGCTATCGGTGGAGGATAGCTATGATTGTTATAGAAATTGCATGAGGATTAGGTGAATTGAAACTAATCTCTTGTTGGTTGCCATTGAATATGACTGTGTTTTAAATACATTGTATATGTATGATGTTTGAGAGGAGAAAGAGGATAGATTCCATTGAATTAAGTTGGCCTATGTGTCCAAGGTAAAAGTCCCGAAACCGCACGTATACATGGGTGTCGATTCCTGTGGACGAAATTTTTGTAAAATGGCAAATTGAAGTGTTTGTGTGATTAATGTGTTAATTTGAGAACCACTGAGTTGTACTCTCAGTTGGGTTGTTTGGAAAATAATTAAATTGCCTCATGAGTTTAGATGAAATGAATTGATGTGGATGAATTTCAGATAACAAGGATTAGGATATGAAACTTGGCATATTATGATTTTGTAAAACATGAATGATTTTACTACGGACATTGTATATACACACTTTACTTATATCTTTTGTCAAGACTCATATAATGTGTTAAACTGTTTCTATTGGGTTTTGGCTCACCCTATTTGGGGGTATTGGTGATATGCCTCCGCTAAGGTAGTAGCTTGGAGGGATTTGGAGCATGAGTTTCTATTTTTTGTTGCATCTGTTTTGTATAGCCAAGAGCTTTAAGTTGAAATTGAGCTAGGCTCACTTTTGTTGTAACCAAGAACTATCTTGGAAAGATGTAAGCCTTTAGGGCATTTGAATATCTGTTCAGCTTTTATCTTTCGTTTACTTGTAACACATGTTGTAGATTCATGATAGACTACTTATGAATGTATATCGCATGTGTCACCTTTTGTATACCAAACTCTGATGAATCACAGCCTGTAATTCAATTATACTTCTGCTTATGAGATGAGTTTGTGTATTTATTTTGGGGTCGATACAACTTGGTATCGGAGCGTATTGGATTTGAATACTTTGGATACGTGGGAAGTGGTTATTACCACAATAGGTTTGTCTCGCTTGATAGAGACATTAAAATGTATGATGTGCTTACGTGATAATATGCTTATGTGATTATATGGGTATGGGATTTAGTTTCTAGGATGTTGATCGAGTCTACAAGTTCTTAGAGTCGTATTAGGAGAGCACTTGATCATTGTTGCTTCTAATTGGAACTCTAGCAACGTCATGGAATGGTCACTATCCAGGAACGAAATTCGTATGTGTTTATGTGACTACGTGCTTATGTGGAATGAGTTACTGTTGTCCACCGTTTTAGGACGCGAGTGAGTTAGCTTTGGCACATTTGTAAATGTGCTATTCTCTTTTATTACCTTCATTAGAATGTCAGGATGTGGTCGTGGTGGTAGGCCTAGATGGCAGGAGATGCCGATACTGGATGATATTTTGGCACATGAAGAGGGAGTTTGTCAAGCCAATGTGGCCAAACCAATGGGTCAGCAGGCCATGGGTGCCTTAGCCCACAAAATGGCTAGAGCGTTGCAGGAATTCATGGACATTCTCAGGGTTGAGAATCAAGTCCAGGCCCAAGTAGCTAAGGCAGGGCTATCTTTTTTGAAGCGGGAGTTTTTCCGTTCAAATTTGGACGAGTTTTTAGGTGATCCCAAAGTGCCACTGAAGGCAGATGAGTGGCTAGAGCATATAGTAAAGACGTTTGAGATGTTTGGCATCGAGGACGACCAGTTAAGAGTGACCTTGGCATCTTTCCAACTGAAGGGAGATGCAGGTCAATGGTGGAAGTATGCATGTGAGCGCATTGGGGTGACTTGGGAGGCATTCGTCAACACCTTCCAGGACAAGTTTTTGTCTCCTACAGTTAGGGAGAAGTTGAGAGACTAGTTCTCTAAATTGGTGCAATTGAACACACTAGTGGCCAAGTTTGAGGTCACTTTCACTAGCTTGTCTAGGTTTACACCTGAGCTTGTGGCGACTGAGGAGCGCCGTTGCTTGGAGTTTGAGAAGCGATTGAGGACCAGGCTTATGTTTAGAGTGGCTGGATCCATGATTAGAGATTATGGGCACCTTGTGGAGGTGGCAGCCTATCTTGAGACCATTATGCAGATGGAGGAGGAAAGAATGAGGGGCTCTTGGAGGAGTCAGGACAGTCAAGGGGATAGTATGAGACAGAGGGGTTCTAACCTCCAGTCGTCCCAGGGAGCTCAGTCGAGGTCCACTTTTCCAGTATGGAGTTGGGGTTCTAGAAGGGGTGGTTAGGGAGATGTTACTTGTTACAAGTGTGGTCAGCTGGGTCACAAGTCTCTAGCTTAACCGCAGAGAGGAGGAGGGCAACGATCTACATCATCTTTGGCTCATTCTCAAGGTCAGAGTTAGGGGAGAGAGCAGCTGCTCTCTTGTTATCAGTGTGGGTAGACAAGGCATTTGAATAGATTCTACCCACAGTTGGGTGGCACACCCGGTGCGTCTAGTTTGAGGCAGGCACAGAGCCACCAGCCTGTACAGTCAGCACAGGCCTCAAGGGCCAATTAGGGAGCCTCTTCGGCTCAGTCAGTACATCAGGCTTATGCTTCAAGGAGTGAGCAGGTTGAGCAGAGACTTACGAGGCGTGTGTATGCTATTACCCCGTTGGATCTAGTACCAGCACCTTCAGTTGAGAGAGGTACTTTCTTGTTTTACAATTCAGTTACTAATGTGTTAATTGATATGGGTGCATCCGATTCATTTATCTCGTCTGCATTTGCATCAGTTTTGGGGTTGAAGTTGGCACAATTAGCATCTCTTATTTGTGTAGAGTCACCTATTGGTGGTGAGGTTATTTTGAGACAGAGGTGTCGGGGTTGTGACATAGAGGTTGCCGATCGCCGACTTCCTTTTACATTTGTGTTGATGGATGTGTCTAGTTTTAATGTTATTTTGGGTATGGACTGGTTGTCATCATATCGGGCTGTTATAGATTGCTATTGTTAGAGGGTTACTGTATGTACCCTGAGAGGAGAATGTTTCTATTTCTTGGGAGACCGGGTGGATAGAGTCTTATCACCGGTGTATGATCCGCCTGGGGGAAGTGAACTTAGTTACCTTCTGGCAAACTTCTTGAGTGGTGAGTGTGATGAAGTCTGAGTTGAGTTGCCAAGGGTGGGTTGTGAATACCTCAATGTTTTTTCCAAGGATCTTACTAGTTTACCACCCCACCGAGAGATCGAGTTCTCTATTGATTTAGTGCCTGGAACAGCGCCGATTTCTATGACACCATATAGATTTGCACCTGCTGAATTGAGTGAGTTGAAGATTCAACTCCAGGAATTGTTAGATAAGGGTTTTATCCGCCTTAGTATTTCACCTTGGGGAGCATTGGCTCTCTTTGCTAAAAAGAAAGATGAAGCGTTGCGACTTTGTATCGATTACCGGAAGTTTAACTGGGTAATTGTTAAGAACAAGTACCCAATGCCTCGTATAGATGATTTGTTTGATCAGTTGAAGGGGTCCTGTTGCTTCTCCAAGATAGACCTGAGATCGGGTCATCATTAGTTGAGAGTAAGGGAGGATGATATCCCGAAACGGCATTCCGTATGCGGGATGGCCATTACGAGTTTCTAGTGATGCCTTTTGGGCTAACCAATGCCCCAACTGTGTTTATGGATTTGTTAAACTAGATCTTTTGTAAGTTCCTAGATTGTTTTGTGGTCGTCTTTGTGGACGACATCTTGATTTACTCATCCTCTGAGAAGGAGCACGAGGAACACTTACAGGTGGTGCTTGAGTTGCTTAGAGCCCACCAATTATATGCTAAGTTTGGAAAATGCGAATTTTGGCTGGGGGAAGTTAGGTTCTTAGGCCATGTGGTATCCAGGGAAGGGATGACTGTAGATTCATCCAAAATAGAGGCAGTGCAAGATTGGGTACAATCTAAGAATGCTTTTGAGATTCGTAGTTTCTTGGGGTTGACAGGGTATTACCGTCGGTTTGTGAAGGATTTCTCCAGACTAACCTCACTATTGACTAGATTGATGAGGAAAGGGATCAAATTTGTGTGAAGTGAGACTTGTGAGAAGTCATTTCAAGAGCTTAAAGTTAGACTTACCACTGCTCCAATCTTGATTATTCCAGAGAGGAATTTGGGTTATTCGGTGTATTGTGATGCCTCACGAGTGGGTTGTGTTTTGATGCAAGAGAGGAAGGTAGTAGTCTATGGCTCGCAGCAGTTAAAAACACACGAGAGGAACTATCCTACTCATGATCTAGAGTTAACGGCGGTGATATTCGCCTTGAAACTTTGAAGGCACTATCTGTATGACGAGAAATTTGAGGTGTTTTCTAATCACAAGAGTCTGAAGTATCTATTTACACAAAAAGACTAGAATTTGAGGCAAATGAGGTGGATAAAGTTCATAGAGGATTATGACTTTGAGTTATATTATCACCCGAGGAAGGCCAAGATTATGGCTGACGCCTTGAGTAGGAAGTCAATTAGTGGTGTAGTAGGAATTGCCATCCGAGAATGGTAGATGTTGGGTACTCTTAGTGAGTTTGACTTGCATCTTGGCGAGTCCGTGGAGTCTACAGCTTTGTTTACGATAGTTGCACAACCTACACTTGTGAACCGAGTGTTAGAAGCATAGAAGAGTGATCTTTAGGTAGAAACCCTCCGAGAGAAGATTTCTAGTGGAAAGGTAGAAAAAGGCTTAAACATGTATTCTGACTCGAGTGTTAGATACCTTGACCGTCTCTTTGTGTCGGAGTCTTGCTGGGAGGAAGTATTTCGAGAGTTTCACCATTCACGCCTTGTGGTGCATCCGATAGACACAAAGATGTATCACAACCTGAATCGCCAGTCTTGGTGGAGAGGTATGAAGAAAGGTGTGGCCCCGTTTGTGTCCAGGTGCCTTACTTGTCAACAAGTGAAGGCCGAGCATCAGATGCCAGCCGGTTTGTTACAACCCTTGCCTATAGCTAAGTGGAAGTGAGAGCATGTCACGATGGATTTTGTTGTAGGCCTTCCGAGGACTCAACGGAGCAGTGATGCCATTTGGGTGGTGTAGACACCCCATTTTTGACCGCCCTTAAGACTTAGGCGCTACTGATGGTTTGCCCAGTGATGAAAGATGTGCAAGGGAAAGGTTCAATTTCTCCGGCAATGAGAGGGCCAAATCCCAACTTCCCACCCCTTTTTGAACCAACGCTATTTTGAATGGTTTTTAGACCTTAAAACCCTCTCTTTCAAAACTTTTTTGAAATAAAGTTCCTATGATGTTCCGACGCTCGCATTTCGGTAAATGTTGCGCTTTTCGGTAAACCGAGCAAGGACAAAGTGGAGATGAATGAAAGAGAGATGAAATCTTTGAAAAATCTTTCAAAACACCTTGTTTAGGGGTTTGAAGTTGAAGAAAAGAGGAGAAGAGCGGAGAAACCAAGTTGGAGAAGAAGATAGGCAAGAATTGCTAAGAGAGGGACGAGCAGTCCTTACTAAATCAAGCTTATTTGTCTATACACTTGGATTTAAGCTATGAGGCCACCACCGTTGGAAAGAAGACTTCCGGGGCTTCATTTTTTACACAAGAATGACCTGAAAAGGAGTTCATATGAAGAAGTTATGCCCGTTTGAAGTTGGACCTGCAGAGTAGATTTTTCCTGCCGACCGGCCAAAACAAATGGCCGACCGACCAAATAGATGGCCAACCGACCAAGTTTGGTAGCCGACGACCTTCCGGAGTATTCTACAGATTGAATGGATGCCAGCTGTGCCAGCTGGAATGCACAGACTCTGCTCCCCATGCACGTGTGTGGCTATTTTGCACCCTTTGCACCCCTTTTGACCCTCTTTTTGCACCCTTTGCTCAAAGCTTCTTGAGGAAGCTTTGACCCCTTATCTTGGCTTCCTCAAGAAGCTTGCACCTTTGCATTAGCTTCTCTTAGAAGCTTGATCCCTTTGATCCTTTTGTATAGCTTCTTTGAGAAGCTTTATGCCATTTCCTTGCTCTATAAAAGAAATCCATCCTCCTCCATTGTTTAGGTTCAGCAAAATCAGACCTAATACATACATATAACATATATATCACCCTCTCTCTCTATATCTCCCTCTCTCTCTACATTTGGGTGTGTTAGAGTGTTCAAAGACCCTTGTTCTTGGCCTATTGCACCACACCTCATAGCCATACACCACTACCATTGGACTGAGGTTCTTGGGAGGGTTTATTGAGCTCCAAAAGCTGGTTTTTGGCCCCTGAAGCTGCTGGTCTCGAATTTGGTCTTCAAGGGTAAGTTTCTTCCCCTTTTTAGCACTTTCTTGTACCTCATTTTAGCCTATCTTTCTTGTTGATTTGAGCTTGGTGTATAACATAAAAAAGTTCTGTTTTTTTGTGTTTAAGATACTTCATTTAGACCACTTTGGTGTTTGGGATTGTTTGACCCCTCTTAGGCCTTGTTTGGCCTCATTTTTGTGCATTTTTAGTGAGCTCCGGGACCACCTTGTTTGGGCCTCCTCACCACTGAAATCCAGTGGTGAGGATGGTGGTTTAAGGTCCTAAGAAGGAGAGGGCCATCCCCTCTCCTTGTTGTCTTGTTTGATGCCCTTTTGGCCTTACAAAGGGGCCTATATTTGCACACTTCTTGAGCTCGGTTCAGGCATTTTTCAGTGGGTTTTAGGACCCCCATAAGCCATTTCCAGAGTTGTTTTGGTCATATTGAGTGTCCCTCTTGCATGTGTATAACAACCCCTTGCATGGCCTTCCAAAGGAGCACCTTATTCTTGCATGTATTGGACACATTTCAGTGGGTATTTGGTCATATTTTGGCATGCCTTAGATCTGTTTTTGTTTGGTTTAATGGTCTCTTGCATGCATCATATGCTTACCTTGTAATCCTATGTTTTGGCCTAACATGCATCATGTTGTGAGATGACATTTTAGCATGATTTTGGTTAGGCTCCAAGAGGGTTTTAGCACTATTTTGCCATACTTAAGGTCTATCTTGGGCCTTTGGAGTCATGCTTGCCATGCTTTGTATAGCTCCTTTGCATTCTAGCTTACTAGCCTTGGGTGTGTGGGTCACTAGCATGCTTTACTTGGCTTGTTCTCATGATTTGGCATCATTGGAGACCACATTTCAGTCCATGTTCCATGCTTGCATACTTGCATTTTCCATCCCTTTCATGCTTTGAAGAGTTGATGGCTTATGCTCCATGTTTAAGGCCTTGTGCATGCATGCTTGTGTGTGTTTTCATGCCTTTGTTGCATCATTTTGGCCACTGTTTTGGACCTAGTAGAGAGCTGTCCAAGTTAGTGTAAGACCATCCTTTGCATGTTGATGCATGCTCACCTTGTGTGTTGTGGCATACTTGTGTGTTGTTGCATGTTTAAGTTGCTTAATATGATGCATGCCTTGCACACTTGCATGCTTAGATCACATCTTGTATGCTTGTCACTCCCATTATTATTCCATATCTTGCATGCTTGCTCGCTTAGGTTGTGTGCCTAACATGCATTGTGCATTACTTGCTTGCATGCTCATGTTGCATACTTAGTTAACATGCCTGGGTTGCATTGCATAAGCATACATGCCTTGCCTCTTGAATTGAGTATGATAGAGGTTGGGTTTCACTTGTTTGTTTGATGTGCATCTCATTTGAAATCAAAGTACATACTTGGTTTCTTGGGCCATCACGCATTGAAATGCGCGATTGGTGGTCCAAGAATCGAGAACCATGTCCCTTTGAGTCACAAATATGATAAGGAGGGTGGTGGTGCAAACATTGCTTTGGAAATGCATTGCCATGCCTTGTCTGCCCTCTGCTACTGTCAAACAGGTTTCTGCAGGAATTTTTGGCCGGCCGGCCATCTATAGTGTCGACCGGCCATGCATTGGTGGCCGATGGATTAATAAGTGGCCGGTGAGTATTCCCCATGGCCGGTGGCCATTCCTCTCAGCCGGTGGCACTCCACAGTGTTCATGGAAGCATCCTTGGGACTTGCACAATTTTCAGAGGAGCAGAGCAGGGAAAACAGAGGCAACATGTGTCATGGCAGTGGATTCCCGGGCAAAGCCAATCCGAGCATGCGTGCATCCCTCTTCCTGAGGCCTTTTTCTGTTTTCAATAGCTTAATTAATTTGTTAATTAGTTAAGGGCTTATAATATTTAATTAGCTAGGATAGTTAATTATTTATTTGGTTTGTATTATTATTTGGTCCTTCCGAGTAAGGACGTATTTGTAATAAGTGTGGGTGCGTGTGTGCATGTCTTCCAACCCCCACTTCTTTCTCCTTTTTACTTACCTGCTTTGATGGTTAGTATTAGGACATATTCAAATTAGCATACCTTATGTTATGCATGCGTGCATCCAAACATTTGTTTTTCATGCACCGGGCTCGGCACATCACGCTAACTGCATATGTATTTCAAATTCCAAGATGAGTACTTGTTAATTTCAGCATTTCACATGCCATGTTTAGGATAGCCAAGCCTATTATAGCTGCATTTTGCCTGTGATGCATTAGCCACTTAACATGAACTAGGATCATGCATTGATTACTAACTAGTTTCTGTTTTGGCTTGGAGTACTAGGTAAGCTTTTATGCTTTAGCATATCGCATGCGTGTGAATATTGCCATAATAGCATGATTACCATGAGGCTAACTGCTTATGTGATATAATTGCTTGAATGCCTGTGGATGGAGGTCAAATTACCTAAATTGGAATAAATGCATTAAAACTGAGAGTTTTAAGCCCACTGGATAGTGGCAAAACCATCTTTTCTAAAGCCCGCTCGAGGGTGGCAAAATTTGCATTTTAGCCTACTTCCGAGTAGCAAACCATTTTCAAAACAAACATGAAATGTTTTGTTCCAATTCAGGCGATTTGGTCTATACTTGTTTGCTGTGCGCATAACATAGTAATTCTAGGCTAATAACCGGAATAAGGGCATGTAATGTTTTCAAAACAAGATATCATGGTTAGTAGAGGCCAGCCTTCGGACCGGGCGAGAGGGGGTGCTCATAGCTGACCTTCCTCGATCGTACCCAAGTTCCCGAGCCGAGGCAACTTTGGTGATGACGGACACGTGGCCTTTGGCACCGAGTCAGGGTTTTCTAAATTCCCCCAAAATAAAATATTTAGGTGGCGACTCTGTATCTGGCGAAGCAATCCATGTTTGGCACTTCTTTCAAAAATCTGTTTTCTCAAAATGATTTGCCAGATTTGGACTCTTTGGTTCAGATTACGAACCGTGACACAAATCGAGTCCGAACTGTAGCGCGAGGTCCCTCGCGGGAGTGTTACAAGTGGTAGTTGACCGGTTAACCAAGTAGGCCTACTTTATACCTATGTGCGTGAGTGATTCAGTAGATTATCTTTCCGACCTTTACATTAGGGACATAGTAAGGTTGCACGGGGTCCCTGTGACGATTATTTCAGATAGAGATTGGCATTTTACAGCTCGGTTGTGACAGAGCTTACAGAGTGCCTTGGGCACTAGATTGACTTTTCGCACCGCGTACCATCCTCAAACTGATGGGCAGTCCGAGGGTATTATTCAGATCCTTGAGGATATGCTTCCAGATTGTGTCCTTGACTTCAAGGGGTCATGGGAGAGGCACTTGTCCTTAGTGAAGTTTGCCTATAATAATAGCTTCCAATCGAGCATTGGCATGGCACCATTTGAAGCCTTGTATGGCTGACCATGTAGATCTCCGGTATATTGGGCTGAGGTAGGTGATGTACCATTGTCGAGTCTAGAGTTGGTTTAGAAAACGACGAAGAAAGTGGAACTTATCCGTAAGAGGTTGGTTACAGCTTAGAGTCACCAGAAAAGTTATGACGACCATAGGAGGAGACCTTTGTCTTTTGAGGTGAGAGATCATGTCAGTAACGTCCCAAATTTCTAGCCCAAATGATAAGACAACAATCATGACTTTTTTTAAGGAAAACCGAATATAAATCTCCAAACTTACATTACATGAAACAATAGTTCTTCATGCAACAATACATTAATCCAACAACAAGTAAATAAACAAATAAATACCGCCAGGGGTTTACAAGTTTCCAAGGCTTGAGCCAGGTTACACAAAACGGTTATTTAAACCCACACAAACACAGCCCTTGGCTTATACACAGAGTCACAGCAAAATGAGAGCATTGTACTCCCAAACACACATACTTCCACGCCCCTAGTTGGGTGGGATCACCACATCTTTTCCTGCACAAAAATCCCGTAGAATGAGCATAAAAACCAGTAAAAAATTCTTAACAAAGTATATACATTTTATACAAGTCTCAAGAGATGAAATGCACATGCCATGCTATGCCCTTTTTGAAGATAAATCACATTTTCATCTTTTGAAAACCATCATGCTCAACGATATCATGCAATTTCAATTGTTCAAAACTTAACAATTTATTTCAAGAGCGGTAAATACGATTCTAGAAATCCCTAGGTTGGTGTCTGCAAATAGACTATACAAGTGCTACCAATTTGTCATTTTTACCAGCATTGATTGGAAAGCTCGACATCTATAATCTGTCATTTTTACCAGTATTAACTTGAAGGCTCGACAACTATTCAATTTCATCTACACCACCTATCAAGACTTACCACCGTATTTACCCCAAAACCAATTCATGGAAACCTGTTTCTCAACATTCTTTTCTCAATGCAAGTTTTCAAATCAACTTTCAAAGTTTAATGTAATCAAATGAATTGATATGCCAATAACACAAGATGAATATAAATATTTTTATTCCAATTCATCATCCAAGGAATAACACAATTCCCTCTTCTCAAGTATCATCAACAATTAGTCATTTCAAGACTATTTCAACTTTTTGAACAATAATTTCCAAAATGAACTACAATTCTCATATTCCTTGAAATTCAACACTTATATAAATATAAATAAGAAAATTTCCAAACATTCATTTATTTTGACACACAAAATAAATATAATAATATCATTCATGGATTTTTAGTCTCTTTAAAAAAATCCTCAAATTCTAGGTTTTCTCACCAAAACTATACAACTCAAATCTTTTGAAAGAAAACTTTCCAAAATCATCTTTTCTTCAATCAACGAAGATCAAAACCCATAAGATCATTTTAAAAAAACAAGAGACAAATCCACTTTCAAAATTGCTCAACTTCTTAAATCAACAATCAATTTTCAAAGCTATCAAAAGATGATTTCGAAAATCATATAGATCTTGCAAAAATATATATATAACTCTAAGAAAATCCCTACCTCAAGTTTTGAAGAAGAAATGAGATGAAACCCCCAAAATCAACGGTGTCGAAACTCGATCTTCACTGCACACAACGAAGCCCTCGAGAAGTTAACCAACTTTGATGAAGAACTTATGGCAGAACTCTAATGGATCTTGGGAAATCAAGGTTTTGATCCAATTTAGCGTAGGGAAATGTAGAGAGAAGGGAGAGGAAAGGGTTTTTAGAGAGAGATATACAAAAGTGATCGAAAATATCAGATTCACAAACTGATATAACATGGTCTGCTCGAGCATAGAAAGCCCCGCTCGAGCGTCAAATACACTTTCCCAGTACTTTTGTAGATAGGTCAAACTTCTGAAACCAAACATTCTCCGCTTGAGCGCATAAACGACTGCTCGAGCAGACAAGCAACTTCTAATGCATTTTGCATTTTTGCTTCGGGGGCGCTGCCCCTCAACCCCGCCAGGGCACTGCCCTAGGACCCGCCAAGGGGCACTGCCCCTTGGACCCTCGCGAGCTGACCGGGTAGCTTAATCCCCGCCAGGGCGCTGCCCCCTAGACCCCCGCGAGCTGACCGGGCAGCTCGATCCCCGACATACTCAGCGAAGTGACAAAACTAGGATCGCTACAATGTCTTTTTGAAGATATCACCTAGGCGGGATTTGATGAGGTTTGGAAAGAGTGAGAAGTTGTCCCCTCGATTTTTTGGGCCTTTTGAGATCCTTGAGCAGGTCGGAGAGGTTGTTTACCGTTTGGCGTTGCCTCCATAGCTTTCCAAGGTTCATGATGTGTTTCATATTAGCATACCTTGGAAGTATGAGCCGGATCCGTAGCACGTGTTGGATTGGATCTACTTAGAGGTAAATGAGGATGCCTCATATACGGAGAGATCGATGAGAGTGTTGGATACTCGGGACCAAGTCTAGCGAGGCAAGACGATTCCCTTGGTTTAGGTATTGTAGAAATATCACGGGGTTGATGAAGCAACTTAGGAGCATGAATTGGAAGTCAAAGAGAAATATCCAGACTTATTTGTTGATGTTTGAACATATATTGAGATTTTGATTATGTTAATGAAGTGTAAAAGCATTGTATATGTTTTAAAAATGTGAGAACATTGTATATGTTATGGATGTTTTGGAAACACAGATTCAATATAAGCATTGTATATGTTTTGAGAATATGGAATATTGTATGCGTTGTATCACTTTTGGAAACATTTTATATATCGTGTAAATTTTGAGAATATGGGTTTATCATGAACATTGTGAATGTTTTGGGAATATATGAATTGTACTTCAGTGTCGGAACTTGTGTATTGGACCCCCACGAGCTGATCGGGCAACTCGATCCCTGCCAGGGCGCTGTCTTTAGACCCGCCAAGGGGCACTACCCCCTTGACCCTCATGAGTTGACCGGGCAACTCAATCCCTACCAGGGCGCTGCCCTTGGACCTGCCAAGGGGCGCTGCCCCCTGGGCCCCCACGAGTTGACCGGGTAGCTCGATTCCCGACATACTTAGCAAAGTGGCAAAACTGGGATCGCTACAACCTTTCCCCCTTAAAGAATTTCGTCCCCGAAATTTCAAATCAAACTACCCAAACAAAGGGTTTCTCGTGATCAAAACCACACTATTTCATTTCCAAATCACAATATTAACTCTCAACCAAATTCCACCATTTCCACCATGGTTATCTCATTAACAACAACCTCCCAAATACGCATAAACATGAAATTTCCCAAAAAGTAATGGCAATTCTAAACAACCTTATGCTTAAAACAACAACGCACATATCAACATATGGTTAACAACTTTAAATATGTTTCCCTCAACACTAGGGAATACTACAAAAAGAAGCAACTTAAGCATTTTCAAATAAATTCGGATATTTGGAGCGGACTTTCGCCTCCCGTTCCCATGTCGCTTTTTCAACCCCATGGTGTCTCCACAACACCTTTACCAACGTTATAGTTTTGCCCCGTAGCACTTGCTCCCGGGTATCTAATATTTGAACCGGTCGTTCTTCGTAAGAGGCATCCTCATCTACCTCCAAGTCAGCCCAATCAAGCACATGAGAAGGGTCGGGCTCATGCTTCTTAAGCATAGCTACATGAAATACGTTGTGAACTCCCGAAAGTTGTGGTGGTAAAGCTAACCGGTATGCCACTTCCCTAATTCGCTCTAAGATCTCAAAAGTCCCAATAAACCTTGGAGATAATTTACTACTCTTACCAAATCTCATCAAACCCTGCCTTGGTGAGATTTTTAGAAACACATGGTCACCAACTTCAAAAGATAAAGGTCGTCTCCTCTTATCGGCATAACTCTTTTGTCAGCTTTGGGCCGTAGCTAACCTCTTCTGAATGAGAACAAATTTCTCGGTTGTGTCTTTAACAATTTCTAGACCCAATAACAGTGCATCACCCACTTCGGCCCAACAAACTGGTGATCTACAAGGTCAGCCATATAAGGCCTTAAATGGTGCCATCCTAATACTGGCTTGGTAACTATTGTTGTAAGCAAACTCAATCAATGGTAAGTGCCTTTCCCAAGGCCCCTTAAAATCAAGGACACAGGCTCTACGCATGTCCTTCAAAATTTGAATGGTACGTTCCGACTGTCCATCGATTTGAGAATGATAAACGGTACTAAGAGTCAACTTAGTTCCCAACGCCTCTTGAAGGGTTTACCATAACTAGGCAGTAAAACGAGAATCCCTATCCGACACAATAGTCACAGAGACTCCATGAAGTCAAACTATCTCTCTAATGTACAACTCTGCCAAGCGTTCAACTGAGTCGCTAGTGCACATCGGAATGAAATGGGTAGACTTAGTCAACCTATCAACAATCACCCAAACGGCGTCATTGCCTCATTGTGTTCTAGGAAGCCCAACTACAAAATCCATGGTAACACGCTCCCATTTCCACTTGGCTATTGGTAAGGGTTGTAACAAACCCGCTGGTCTTTGGTGTTCGGCCTTCACTTGTTGATAAGTAAGACACTTCGATACAAATAAAGCGACATCCCGCTTCATACCCCTCCACCAAAACTGACGACTAAGATCATGATACATTTTAGTGCCTCCCGGGTGTACTGCAAGGTGTGAGTGATGGAATTCCTGAAGTACTTCCTCTCTACAAGATTTTGGTACAAACAAATGATCTAGGTAACGTACACTCAAATCTGAGTGAACGTTCAAACCTTTCTCTTCCTTCCCATTGGAAATCTTAACACAGATTGATTCCACATCACGATCTCCTCGTTGTGCCTCTATGACCTTGCTAACCAAGGTAGGTTGAGCATTCAAAGTAAACAAGGTAGCACTCTCTTCAGACCCACCCAAGTGCAAATCAAACTTGCCAATAACATCTAGCATATCCCATTCCTAAATGGCCATACTTGCCGAACTACTCACAGATTTTCGACTCAAAGCATCAGCCACCACATTGGCCTTCGCTGGATGATAGTGTAACTCAAAGTCATAATCCTGCATAAATTCCATCCACCTCCGTTGTCGTAAATTCAAGTCTTTTTGAGAAAATAAATACTTTAGACTCTTATGATCAGAGAAAACCTCAAACTTCTCACAATACAAGTAATACCTCCAAATTTTCAAAGCAAAAATCACCGCTGCTAATTCTAGATCATGGGTGGGGTAATTTTTCTCATGAGTTTTCAATTGTCGTGAACTGTAGGCCATAACTTTTCCCTCTTGCATCAAGACACAACCAAGTCCATCCCCAGACGCATCACAATAGACAGTGTAATTCAAACCCCTTTCCAGAATTATCAAAACCAGTGTGGTAGTCAATCTAGTCTTAAGCTCTTGGAATGACTTTTCACAAGCCTCACTCCACACAAATTTGATACCCTTTCTAGTCAACCTAGTCAAAGGTGCAGCTAGTCTAAAGAAGTCCCTTACAAAACTTCGATAATGCCCTGCTAATCCCAAGAAACGCCGGATTTCAAAAATGTTCTTGGGTTGTTCCCAATCCTGTACGGCATCTATCTTTGAGGGGTCCACAGTCACTCTCTCTCTAGACACTACATGTCCCAAAAACTTCACCTCTGTTAACCAAAACTCGCATTTTTCAAATTTGGCATACAATTGGTACTCACTAAGTAAACCCAACACTACCCGCAAGTGAGTCTCGTGCTCCTCTTTAGAGGTTGAATTAATCAAGATATTGTCCACAAAGACAACCACAAAACAGTCCAAGTATTCTTGAAAAATTATGTTCATCAAATCCATAAAGGAAGCCAGTGCATTGGTCAACCCAAAAGGCATTACAAGGAATTCATAGTGGCCATAATGAGTACGAAAGGCCGTCTTCTGAATGTCCTCCTCCCAGACTCTCAACTGATGGTACCCCGACCTCAAATCTATTTTTGAGAAGCAACAAGACCGTCTAAGTTGGTCAAACAAAACATCTATTCTGGGTAGAGGATACTTGTTCTCAACTGTAACTCTATTCAACTTGCGGTAATCAATACACAACCGCAATGACCCATCCTTCTTCTTCACAAAGAGAGCTGGCGCTCTCCAAGGCGATGTACTAGGGCGAATGAAACCCTTGTCTAAAAGTTCTTAGAGTTGAATCTTCAACTCATGTAATTCGGCGGGTGCAAATCTATACGATGACATGGAAATCTGTGCCATGCCAGACACTAATTTAATGGAGAACTCGATCTCCCAGTGAGGTGGTAAACTAGTAAGATCTTCTAGAAAGACATCCGGGTATTCACAAACTACCCTTGGTAACTCAATCCAAGCCCCGTCACTCTCACTATCCAAGAGAGTTACAAGAAGGCCACTAAGCTTGCTCCTACTACGAAGGTCAACAACTGGCGACAAGGCTCTACCAACTCGGTTCCCCACAAAATAGAAATGATCACCACCCAAAGTGCACACCGTAACTCTCTGACGGTAACAATCAATCATAGCTTGATAAGAACACAACCAGTCCATGCCTAAAATGACATCAAAACTCGACATATCTAGCAACACAAAAGCAAACGGAAGTCGACGCTCGACAACTTCTATTTCACGATCATGACAACCTTGGTCTAAATCAACTGTACCCCTAACAGGTGACTCTACTCTGAGTGAAGGCACTAACCATGCTACCTTTAACCCCAATGCAGAAACAAATGCAGTAGATACAAATGAATGAGATGCACCCGTGTCTATCAATACATTAGCCAAAGAATTACACACAACAAAAATACCTCTCACAACTAAGGATTCTGGCAACTGCTTTGGTACGGTAACAGCATACACGCGCCTCTGTGGCCCCTGATCGACTTGCTCCCCTCTCAGAGCATAGGCTTGTTATACTAACTGAGCCGAAGTGGCTCCCTGATTAACTCGCAAAGCTAGGACTGATTGAGCCTACTGGTGGCTCTAAGTTTGCCTTGACCCTGATGCACCTCCCAACTGTAGGCAAGTTCTCTTCATATGCCACGGCTGACCACACTGATAACAATTAAACCCTTGACCTTTATTCTGAGACTGAGACTGACTTTGAGATGGTCAGGTGGTGGTAACATTAACTACCCTCCTCCCTTCTGTGGGCAAGAGAAGGCCTTGTGACCTGGTTAGCCACACTTGAAACACGAGGAGCTACTTGATGCACGTTTTCCCGAACCCGCACTAGGCAAAGAAAAAGTGGGTTTAGACTGTTGTGGTTGGGATTGGGATGGATAGGTGTTCCTGCTCTTCTTGTTCTGCCTATAGTCTCCTTGGGACTCTTGGCCCCTAGACCTCGAACTCCAAAGCCTCTTCTCCTCGGCTCGTATGAAATTTCTACGTGTGTCGCCGTTTCCACAAGACGGTCATATTCCCGAATCATATTTCCAACAAGCTTGAACATAATTTTTGTTTTCAATTTATTTTTAAATTCAATGCAACAGCGCTCTTCCGTTGCCACCAACTCTGGAGCAAATCTGGACAAACTAGAGAAGACCGCCTCAAACTCGGCCAGGGGCATGTCGAGTTGTTTGAGGTCTATAAACTCTTGCCTCAATCTCTCCCAAGCAGTGGGAGGTGTCTACTTATCTTCGAAAGTAACCGCAAAGGCTTCCCATGTCAGCACCACTCTATCCTTGGCATATTTCCACCATTGACCCACGTCTCCCTTAAGGTAGTAACTCGCTAGAGTCACTCTTAGTTCACTATCTTCGATGTGAAGCAACTTAAATGTCTTCACAGTTTGTTCAAGCCACTCATCCGCTTTCTTGGGCTCGGGACCACCATGGAACTCATTCAGTTTGGCCCGTAAGAACTCTCTAGTAAGGAAGCTTGCCATTGACTCCGTGGTGTTCTCTCAGGCTTAATTC
The DNA here is from genome assembly GCA_036172215.1 of Camellia granthamiana. Classification (NCBI taxonomy): domain Eukaryota; kingdom Viridiplantae; phylum Streptophyta; class Magnoliopsida; order Ericales; family Theaceae; genus Camellia; species Camellia granthamiana. The sequence goes on along the minus strand of CM069917.1, from coordinate 30,951,877 downwards.
TCCACCCTCAACAAGTTCATAGACTCTTTTAAAGCCCCTACCATTTCTCAAGCTAGGGCCCCCATTGCAGCTTGACCCGCTTGTCCCAGGATTCTCGTCTGCCCCACTTGTTTGGCCATATTAGCTTGGCCAGACTCTTTCTCTTGCATCGGAACCTCATGGACCGGTACCTCATGCACACCTCGGCGAGCCCTACCACACCTCCCGCCTCTACCACTACGGGTTTGACCTCTTCTTGACATCTTATAAATGACAATAGAATTAATTTAGCACACTAACCCATAGGTGCCCGCAACTTGCCTTACACGTTTGATCACAATAATGCTATATATTCCTCTACCATATAACAATTAAATTTCACCCTACATAAGCACTTAGTCATGTAAACACATATGAATTATACTCTTATAATGAGATTCGTCCCACGAAAAATCAAGAATTCTTAGTAGAATAAGTATTGATCAAGTACCCTTCTAATAAGACCTCAAGGAATTTAACAAGCACAAACAACATCCCAAAAGTCCAATCCCATACCCATTTAGTCACATAAGCATGTTATCACATAGTCACAAAATGCATAACACTTCCTAAGCATGCTAAATGAATCCATCGTGGCTAAACAACCACTTCCCACGAGCTCCAAGTATTCCAACCCAATAGCTCTGATTCCAAGTTGTAACGCCCCAAATTTCTAGCCCAAATGATAAGACAACAATCATGGCTCTTTTAAGGAAAACTGAATATAAATCTCCATACTTACATTACATGATACAATAGTTCTTTATGCAACAATACATTAATCCAACAACAAGTAAATAAACAAATAAATACCCCCAAGGTTTTACAAGTTTCTAAGGCTTAAGCCTAGTTACACAAAACGGTTATTCAAACCCACACAAACACAGCCCTTGGCTTACACATAGAGTCACAGCAAAATGAGAGCATTGTACTCCCAAACACACATACTTCCATGCCCCTAGTTGGGTGGGATTACCACATCTTTTCTTGTACAAAAATCCCGTAGGGTGAGCATAAATCTCAGTAGGAAATTCTTAACAAAGTATATACATTTTATACAAGTCTCAAGAGATGAAATGCACATGTCATGCTATGCCTTTTTTGAAGATAAATCACATTTTCATCTTTTGAAAACTATCATGCTCAATGATATCATGCAATTTCAATTGTTCAAAACTTAACAATTTATTTCAAGAGCGGTAAATACGATTCTAGTAATCTCTAGGTTGGTGTCTGCAAGTAGACTATACAAGTGCTACCAATTTGTCATTTTTACCAGCATTGACTAGAAAGCTCGACACCTATAATCTGTCATTTTTACTAGTATTAACTGGAAGGCTCGACACCTATTCAATTTCATCTACACCACCTGTCAAGACTTACCACTGTATTTACCTCAAAACCAATTCATGAAAACTTGTTTCTCAACATTCTTTTCTCAATGCAAGTTTTTAAATCAACTTTCAAAGTTTAATGTAATCAAATGAATTGATATGCCAATAACACAAGATGAATATAAATACTTTTATTCCAATTCATCATCCAAGGAATAACACAATTCCCTCTTCTCAAGTATCATCAACAATTAGTCATTTCAAGACTATTTCAATGTTTTGAACAATAATTTCCAAAATGAACTACAATTCTCATATTCCCTGAAATTCATCATTTATATAAATATAAATAAGAAAATTTCCAAACATCCATTTATTTTGACACACAAAATAAATATAACAATATCATTCATGGATTTTTAGTCTCTTTAAAAAAATTCCCAAGTTCTAGGTTTTCTCACCAAAACTATACAACTCAAATCTTTTGAAAGAAAACTTTTCAAAATCATCTTTTCTTCAATCAACGAAAATCAAAACCCATAAGATCATTTTAAAAGAACAAGAGACAACACACTTTCAAAATCGCTCAACTTCTTGAATCAACAATCAATTTTCAAAGCTATCGAAAGATGATTTTGAAAATCATATAGATCTTGCAAAAATATATATATATATAACTCTAAGAAAATCATTACCTCAAGTTTTGAAGAAGAAATGAGATGAAACCCTCAAAATCAATGGTGTCGAAACTCGATCTTCACCGCACACAACGAAGCCCTCAAGAAGTTAACCAACTTTGATAAAGAACTTATGGCAGAACTCTAATGGATCTTGAGAAATCAAGGTTTTGATCCAATTTAGCGTAGGGAAATGTAGGGAGAAGGGAGAAGAAAGAATTTTTAGAGAGATATACAAAAGTGATCGAAAATATCAGATTCACAAACTGATATAACATGTTCCGCTCGAGCGTAGAAAGCCCCGCTCGAGCGTCAAATACACTTTCCCAGTATTTTTGCAGACAGGTCAAACTTCTGAAACCAAACATTCTCCGCTCGAGCACATAAATGACCGCTCAAGTGGACAAGTAACTTCTAATGCATTTTGCATTTTTGCTTTGGGGGCACTGCCCCTCAACCCTGCCAAGGCGCTGCCCTAGGACCTGCCAAGGGACGTTGCCCCTTGGACCCTCGTAAGCTGACCGGGCAGCTTGATCCCTAACATGCTCAGCGAAGTGGCAAAACTGGGATCGCTACAATGTCTTTTTGAAGATATCACCTAGGCAAGATTTGATGAGGTTTGGGAAGATTAGGAAGTTGTCCCCTTGATTTTTTGGGCCTTTTGAGATCCTTGAGCGGGTCGGAGAGGTTGCTTATCGTTTGGCGTTGCCTCCATAGCTTTCCGAGGTTCATGATATGTTTCATATTGGCATACTTCGGAAGTATGCGCCGGATCCATTGCACGTGTTGGATTAGATCTACTTAGAGGTAGATAAGGATGCCTCATATAAGGAGAGACCAATGAGAGTTTTAGATACTCGGGACCAAGTCATGCGAAGCAAGACAATTCCCTTGGTTAAGGTATTGTAGAAATATCACGGGGTTGATGAAGCAACTTGGGAGCATGAATTGGAAGTCCAAGAGAAATATCCGGACTTATTTGTTGATGTTTGAACATATATTGAGATTTTAATTATGTTAATGCAGTGTAAAAGCATTGTATATCTTTTAAAAATGCGAGAACATTGTATATGTTATGGATGTTTTGGAAACACGGATTCAATAGAAGCATTGTATATGTTTTGAGAATATGGAATATTGTATGTGTTGTATCACTTTTGGAAACATTGTATATGTCGTGCAAATTTTGAGAATTTGGGTTTATCATGAACATTGTGAATGTTTTGGGAATATATGAATTGTACTTCAGTGTCGGAACTTGTGTATTGGGTTAGTGAGAATGAATAACCGGAGGGCAAGTCATGATGTTGAACTTGATAGATTATCATGATTGAGAATAGTTTAAAATTGCTTTGAACTTGATTTGAAATTTCAAGGACAAAATTCCTTAAGGGGGGAGATTATAGTGATTCCAATTTTGACCCTACCTTTTGTTGTATTCCGGACTTGGGTTTCATGGTTTAATGTTGTTGTTCATCTCTTTTTTCCCTTGTTTTGTCCCTTGAGTTTGTCTTTTGGGTTGTTGTGGTTGTGTTTGGGATAGATTGGTTGCTTAGTTTCTAAACATTTGTCGCCCAGATTTTTGCTCCTCCGCTCGAGCGGCACTTCTTATGGAGTGGCACTTCTTGCGCTCGAGCAGACTTTGTAGACTCTTAGTACTTTTGTAGGTCTACAAAACTACTGGGAGAGTGTATTCTACACTCGAGCGGCGTTTCCTAAGCTCAAGCGGGTGTGCGCTCGAGCGGCCATTCTTGCGCTCGAGCAATGTTTTTCTTTCTGTAAAACTACTGGATATGTGTATTCTATGTTTGAGCGTCACTTTTTGCGCTCGAGCAGAGCGAATTGTTGTGTTTGACACTCGAGCGTCAACTATTGCGCTTGAGCAGACTGTACATATATCAGTTTGCAGCAACCTCCTTTTTATTCACTTTTTCATCTCTTTTTCTTTCAAAACCCTAGATCTACTCTCTCTCTCTCTCCCTCCCTCTCTCTCTCTCTCTCTCTCTCTCTCTCTCTCTCTCTTTACATTTTAACCTAGATACATTGGGTTGTCTACCCTAATGTCTTTGAGAAAAAGTTAGAGCATTCCAAGAGCTCCGTTTTGATCTGATTGAAACTTGGTTTCGGAGTTGTTAAAGGTTCCACCTTTCTTTGTTCGTCTCTTAACTTTGAGGTAAGAATTTTCTACACCTTCATCTGATTTTTAACTTAGTTATGAGTTGTTGTGTAAAAATGGTGGAAATTTAGGTGTATTATGAACAAACCTAGGGTTTGGGTATTAAATCAAAACAGGGGTTTCTAAGTAAATGAATTATAAATGGTTATGGGATTGAATATGAGGTTATATTGTGACAAAATAGTTGATTTTGGTATTTGGGTTGATATTTGGGAAAGAGGGAGTTTGCCCTAAAATGTTTTAAATATTTATTTTGTACAAATAAATGGAATTGGGATTGAAAATGTGAAATGGAATGGATGTTGACATAAATAGTGGAGAAGAATATGCATTATCACTCACCTATGAAATTTTGAATAAATTTTCTGTCTTGAAATTGAATATCTATTTAGACATATTTGTATTGGGCTATCGGTGGAGGATAGCCATGATTGTTGTAGAAATTGCATGAGAATTAGGTGAATTGAAACTAATCTCTTGTTGGTTGTCATTGAATATGACCGTGTTTTAAATACATTGTATATGTATGATGTTTGGGAGGAGAAAGAGAATGTACTCCATGTTTGGGAGGAGAAAGAGGATAGACTCCATTGAATTAAGTTGGCCTGTGTGTCCAGGGTGAAAGTTCCGAAACCACGAGTATATACACGAGTGCCGATTCTTGTGGACGAAATTTTCGTAAAATGGCAAATTGAAGTGCTTGTGTGATTCATGTGTTAATTCGAGAACCACTGAGTTGTAGTCTCAATTGGGTTGTCTAAAAAATAATGAAATTGGCTCATGAGTTGAGATGGAATGAATTGACGTGGATGAAATTGAGATAACAAGGATTGGGATATCAAACTCGACATATTATGATTTTGTAAAACATGAATGATTTTACTACGGACATTGTATATGCACACTTTACTTATATCTTTGTTAAGACTCATATAATGTGTTAGATTGTTTCTACTAGGTCTTGGCTCACCCTATTTGGGAAAAACCATTTTCAGGTATTGGTAATATGCCTCTGCCAGGGCAGTATCTTAGAGGGATTTGGAGCATGAGCTTCTATTTTTTTATTGCATCTGTGTTGTATAGCCAAGAGCTTTTAAGTTGAAATTGAGCTGGGCTCACTTTTGTTGTAACCAAGAACTATCTTGGAAAGATGTAAGCCTTTAGGGCATTTGAATATCTGTTCAACTTTTATCTTTCGTTTACTTGTAACACATGCTGTAGATTCAGGATAGACTATTTATGAATATACACTACAAGAAATTGCACTTTTGGCGACTACTTTTGGCGACAACTTCAATTTTTCGTAGCGAAAAGTATATTTTTAGCGACACAGTGATCAATTTCGTTGGGAAAAGTAGACCTTTACCAATGCAATTTACTGTCGTCGCTAAAAAAGCATAACATTGACTAGGCGCCAAAAATATTGGTTGGTGCCAAAATTTCATAACTTTTAGCTACGAGACTTATTTTTTAGCAACGCAATAAGCGTCGCTATTAATGTGCTTACTTTTGGCGACGACAAATTGGCATGGGCAAAGAGTTAAACATTTAGCGACGATAATACTATTCGTCGGTAAAAGTTTTGGTAGCGAAATGAGTTGATTTAGTTACTTGTATTTTTATTATAATTTTTCAAATTTTTTTAAATATTCTAATTATTGAATTGTAAAATTAAAGTGATCATCGAATTAGATCACAAAATGAATCCATGAAGCCCAAAAACACTCTTAAGTTTAGATAGCTAATTTGAGATAATCTAAATTTTTTCAAAGAATCTGGTTAAATTATCAATTTCAATATGTTTGATTTTATTTTTAGAAACTTATTTTAGAATTTTTTTTCTTAAAAAACTAAAAAAAAAATTGGTAAAAAAATAAAAAAATACTTATTATTTTTGTGTAATTTTATTTTTTAGGAGGTCATAAATAATTTTTTAAATTTTAAAAATATAATTTTAATTTTTAGTGTTCAATTTATTTATAACATTCATTTCAATTTTAATAATCTTTTAAAAGATCAGTTAAGTTTCAAATGGCATTTTATTATTGTTGTAAACCTACCGAAAACATGAAAATCTAAATCCCAAAATCCCTAAAATATTGGTGCGAAATTTCCCCGATTTGGGTTCCTTATTCTCCTCTGATCATGGACGGGTTCGTTATTCCTCGCTGATTTGGGTTCCTTATTCTTCTCTCAGTTCTTAGGGTTTTTGAAGCAAATCAATTTCAGAGAAAACTGAAGGTAGTTCTCTGTCTCTCTCCTCTCTCTTGCTCTGTAACGATCTGGGTCTTGATCCCTCTGTTATTTTAATGATTTAAGTGCAGAGTGGGTTTCTGCAAGACTGCTACTGGTTTTGTATCCGGATCGAAAATGCTCTGAATGTGCTCCCTTCGAACTCGAACTCGCTAGGTTTGATTTCTACACTCGCTAGCTTTGATTTCTACCTCTCCCCTTCTCTCTTTGATTTTGGTTTTACCCTAATGACAGTGAGTATTCGCTCTCCTTTCGTAGATCAGTTTATTACTTCTTTTAATTAATTTCAATCGGTTTATTGCATTCCAGTTTATTCCCACTTGAAGGTTTGATGTTTATATAAGCTCTCCAACACAGGTATGTAATCTCTCTCCTCTCTCTCTCTCTCTGTGTAATGGGTCTTGATCCCTCTTTTATTTTAATGATTTAAGTGCAGAGTGGGTTTCTGCAAGACTGCAACTGGTTTTGTATCCGAATCGAAAATGCTCTAATGTGCTCCCTTCGAACTTGAATTTACTCTTGAGGTTTCAATTTGAAGTCACCTGGAAGTAAATGTGATTTGTTAAGACACCAGGGTCTATCATATTTGGGAGACAACATGGGTATAGTCATTTGTGATTGGTCGAACCTGGTGGCACCATCCACACCCACTAACTTCTACGTTGTTAAACCATTTTTTTCATAAATTGTGAATTGATAAAGGATTGGAGATGCCCTAAGTTATTTTGAAAGGGCACTTTTAACTGCATCTTTAGTGTTAGTCTGTTAGGTACGTGAAATGAAATGGTGTGTACATTTTTGTTTTTATCGAGTGCTTCTTCAAACTGTATCAACATGTCCCTTGTGCATTGCATTTTCATTTTTTTTCATTCTGGGATTTGGGATGTCCCTTTCAGACCTTACATTGCTTCATCTCACATTATTTTTAAATTTTGTAGCTTCCCTGGAAAAGCTGCTGGCGTGAGAATAGCCGGCCAACGTCCTCCAATAGAAGCAGCTCCATCCAAGAAGGTTTGTATCAAAATCCTTTTTAGTTGTTTATTTGCGTGATCCTGTTTTCAATACAGAGGGCACACATTCATATTTAGACTTTTTAAATACTTGTGTGACTATATGCAATTATGATCTTGCCATAATGTCGTTATTATAACTTAAAATAAGATGCAGACCTAGGAGAAAGGATGGGTGAGAAAAGGACTTGACCGTGTCTAAAATTGAATGGAAAGGACTTGACCGTGTCTAAAATTGAATGGATTAACCCAGAAAAGTAAGGGACTTGAGCATGTCTAAAATTGAATGGATTAACCCAGAAAAGTAAAGGAAGAGCTTGAAGTCGATCCTTTCTTGATAAGTCCACATGAGTACTTTGCTCATCTTGCAGTACTCATGCAGTGCCTTTACGATAAAAATACAAGACACCTAACAACATAAAGCAAAATAGACATAAATTAAGCATAAGAAACAACATAATCATATATACTTCTTACTTGAGGTCTAGGTTCCCATAGGTGCTGTTGTTCTGATGGTTAGTCACAGTTTACCATATGGAGGTAACACTTATAGGAATCACAAATAACCTAAGAGAGAAATCAAGGAGCTTGAGGAAGGGTACATTGTCATAAAAAAAGTTCTCATCTAGGAAACCAATGAAGAGGCCCAAGAAACAGAGGTTAAATATTGATCATTTGGATTGAAATATTGAAAATGGGTATTGAAATATTGAAAATGGGTATTGAAATATTGAAAATATTGAAAACAGAGGAAACCAATGAAGAGAGAAGATATGGGAAAGTTGTTTAAATATTGAAAATGGGTATTATGTGAGGATAAACATTGATCATTTGGATTGAAATAGAATGCTATGTGAGGGTCTAAATTTCTGCACTTGATGGAGAGTTTGTTTGTAGTGGGAAGAGTGAGAAGTAGTGGGCCTTTTGCTTTTTCAGAGTTGGAATCATGCTACGGTTGGTTGGTCTGATGTTATCTAAGAGAGGTGGACATGATTGATTCCACTTGCCTATCTTCTAAATGTTGAATTATGACTTCTCCATTCATAATAGTGTGACTTAGACATGTTAAAACTCAATTGGAATGATGTAAGATTGACATTTTTAATAATCGTAATAATAAATATTTTCATTTATCATATATAATAACAGGATGTTTTGAGTTTTCCCTTGACTAATTTTTGGATACTGTAATATTCTTGCCTTATATATACTAGATAATTATTGGGTCAAAGACATTACTCTAGAAAGTGCGAATAATAAAATATTAAACCATTGGTTAACCTTTCAAGATTTTGAAGCCATACCTTCTTATTTGAGTGTCATAAGCACCGATCAACTGGGACAATTAGTTGATTCCCACCGTGATTTAAAAACGGCCTTTGTGAGTGGGTTCAAGATTTTTATTTGAAGTTTGAACCATGCTGAGTTCAAGAAAAATAAATCAATTTTGTTAGAGTCAACTAGGAAAATAAAGGCCAGAACTCACAGAAGTCATTTATGTGTCTTTCTCAATTTAATTCAGATGATTGTTTGTTTTTTTTCCTTTTTTTCCGTTGTTGGTAGATGGCGTAATAAATCAATAGTTTCCCAGAAGGAAAGTTCTCAGAACTCTTTCTTTTCAGTTCTAAAATTAAAACCTATCATTTCTCATGAAACTTCTATATAAAAAGGTTTGATGCAAAACTACAAGAAACTCCGAATGCGAGCATATTCATTGACACAATGGATCTTGCACAGACTCCACTCTAAGATCGAATATAGCTATTTTTCACAAAATTTATTTTAGCAGAGCAGTCGATGGTGGCTCTGGTGGTTTTGTATTCTGCTCCACTGGCTTGCTTGAATGTGCTTCTGCTTCAGCTTTGGAATCACCATATTCATCTCTAGATCCCCCTGTCTTAATGCGTTTACCATCACAATCATTCTGTTCAATTGAACCAAAACTTGGCACTGTTAAGACTTACAATCGTCATGTAGTATTCAAATAGGTGAAATTTATTCCCATAAACAATCCAGAACAAAATTCGGTTTCACTCTTATATGGCCTAATTTCATTTTTATCCTCTAAACTATCGCCATTTTTTAAAATTTCATCCTTAAACTATCAATTTCATCTATTTAGTCCTTAAATTTTCTGATTTCAATTCATGTAATATAATTGGAGACAATTGTACAAATCTGTAACCGTTGAAATTTGATTTGATGGACAAGAAAGTCGTTTTAAAATTCAAACAACTTAAATCATACAACTAAATAATCTTTTTTTTTTCTTTTTCTTTTTTTTTTTTAATTTTGAAAAAACTATACACCTTAAGTTACAACCAATTTGATGGGTGTTTAGTTGTATAGTTAAATTGTTCAAATTTTGAAATAATCTTACTGATTTGCAAATTATATTTCCTCATTTGCAAAATTGTCTCCAATTGGATTACATGAATTGAAAATTGAAATCAGAAACTTGAGGACTAAATAAATAGTTTAAGAATGAAATAGACAAAATAGTGATAATTTAAGGGATAAAAATGAAATTTACCATTCTTGTAATTGTCCAGCATTCCTGTATAGATCACTAAATAGGTACAATTGCTAATTCCATCAGCAATTTCAGCAAGCAGATACAGTGATCGTGAGCACTATCCAAATCACAAATAAAGTTGAACAATACTATAAAGTCAATGAGAACAAAGCTAGTTCACTACTATCATTCAATTAGTGAGGTGATTCTATATATTAGTTTTTATAATATATAGGCTTGATAGAATAAGCATCGTGATTTTGTTGATTCATATTCTTTATTGTTTTCTTTTATTCTTCCCCTCCCTTCCCTTTCAAGATGGTTCCACCAAATTCATATGTTGAAATATATTCACATACTATAAATTTTAGAATAAAAAAATTAAATATTACTTAAAATTATTTTTTATAATATTTTTAAAACTAATATTAAAAAATATTATTTTTAAAAATATTATCGCAAATGTCACATTGTCAACCATATTACAGAGTAGGTGCAGATATAATAGAATTTTAAAGGATTTGTTGGTCGAAACCTTGATACAAAATTAAAAAAGCCTATAGGTAGATGCACCTTTATTGACGATGATGTGTCATATTAACTACTTTGTCTTCATGTTTAAAGAATAAATAAATAATAATAATAATAAATAAAAAGGTTGTGTCCTATTGGTATTAACTACTATCTTATGATCAGCTATGGACAGGAGTTGGATGTTAATTTCTGATAGATTCAATCAGCCATATGTAGATGGGGTGAACTCATTTATTGAATTTGCAAAGGTTCATTTGGGTGAGGGTAGGAAGATTAAGTGCCCATGCATCAACTGTTGTAACTTTTATAAGCAGGAGTATGATATTGTGAAGGCTCATTTGCTCATAAGTGGGATGATGGTATCATACACCACTTGGTTAGAACACGGTGAACTTCCAGAACACAATAACCTTGATGAAAGCAATGGTGAGAATGACGAGGATGAAGATGAATATGATGAATTAATAAAGGACTATCAGAGGGGGGAATTTTATGGAGGGTGATACTCTACAAAGAGAGGACGTACGACATTTTGATAAATTGTTAGATGCTTCCCAATGTTGCTTGTACCCAGGTTGCAAAAACTCGGATACTTTGTTATCATTCGTTATTCAGATGCTACATGTGAAGGTAGAAAATAGGTGGAGCAATAAGTCTTTTGACAAGGTTTTGGAGATACAAAGGCGATTCCTACCAGAAGGCCATGTGGTGCCAGGGCCAATTTACGAGTGCAAGAAGTTACTACATGACTTGGGCTTGGGGTACGAGCCCATCGATGCATGTAAACATGATTGTGTACTATTCTGGAAGGAGAATGCTCACTTGGAAAAATGTCCCACATGTCAAGCATCTAGGTACAGATTAAATGATAGCAAGGGTAAGAAGATCCCTCACAAGATATTGCGTTACTTCCCATTGACACCTAGGTTGAAAAGATTGTACATGTCTAAGAAGACGGCAAAAGACATGAGATGGCATAGTGATAAGCGTGTGGATGATGGTGTAGGAAGGCATCCGGCTGATTGTAAAGAGTGGAAGGAATTTGATTTGCATTATCCAGAGTTTGCCCAGGAGACTCGCAATGTTAGGTTGGGCCTAGCCACCGATGGGTTCAACCCTTTTGGGAACATGAGCACTTCCTATAGCATGTGGCCTGTCATACTCATGCCTTATAACCTCCCACCTTGGAGATGTATGAAGGCCCCTTTTTTCATGATGTCCTTACTTATTCCTGGACGTAATCAACCAGGGACTGATATTGATGTCTACCTAAGGCCATTGATTGATGAGTTAAAAGAGTTGTGGGAGAATGGCGTGATGACTTACGATGCCTCCACTGAACAGACCTTTCGGATGCATGCAGCTGTAATGTGGACCATAAATGACTTCCCTGCATATGGTGACTTATCCGGATGGAGAACTAAAGGTTATTTGTCTTGCCCTCCTTGTAATGATAATCCGTTGTCACGCGGGTTGATTAGTAAGATTGGGTGGGTGGGTCATCGAGCTTACTTGCCTGACAACCACCTTTGGAGGAAAGACAAGAAGTTTGATGGTTTAACTGAGCTTAGAAAGAAATCCTTGGATTTATCGATGGAAAAAGTAATGGCTCAATTGGATCAATTGCGGGAAGTCAAGTTTGGAAAGGATCCTACCAACAAGAAAAGACCACGAGAGTCTGAAGAATTGAATTGGACAAAGAAGAGCATAATGTGGGAGCTACCGTATTGGAAGAAATTAAACCTCTGACACAATCCTGATGTCATGCACATTGAGAAGAATATTTGTGAAAACTTTTACGGGACGATGTTGGCCATAGATGGGAAAAACATGGACACGTACAAAGCACGTGATGATTTGCAAGAAATGGGCATAAGGCAAGAATTGCATCTACAGAGGAAAGATAACGGATCCGTTGTAAAGCCTCGGGCAGCCTACACATTGGATTCTCGACAAATAGATGGTTTTTGTGAATTCTTGAAGTCGATTAGTTATCCAGATGGCTATGCAGCAAACATCTCAAGATGTGTGACTTCTAAAAATGGAAGATTATCGGGCATGAAAAGCCATGATTGTCATGTCCTGCTTCAGCGACTTCCACCAATTGGCATGCATGGTTTTGTGAACAAGGAGATTTGTACAACACTATTTGAGTTGGGCAACTTCTTCCAAGAACTGTGCTCAAAAACATTAAGGCAGACTGATTTGGAAAAAATGGAAGAACGAATTGTGCTCATACTTTGCAAGTTGGAGAAAATTTTTCCTCCAGCTTTCTTTGATGTAATGGTCCATTTGGCTGTTCACTTGCCCCGTGAGGCCATGTTTGCTGGACCGGTGCAATATCAATGGATGTACCCGATCGAAAGGTAATCATTATGAACATATGGCTATTTATTAATTTGTTATAACTAAACTATTGTGCAAAAATCCACCCATGAAAGACTAATGTTTAAGAAGTAATTTTCTTGCATCAAGAAGCATAATTTTCATTGTCAATTTTTGTTGAAGGTTTCTCGGGACTTTGAAAGGGTATGTCAGTAATAGAGCACGTCCAGAAGGTTCTATCACTGAGGCTTACATTGTCAAAGAGTGTCTTACTTTTTGTTCAATGTACTTAAAAGGGATTGATAAACCTGAACGAAATGATGATGGTGGTGAACGTGGTCCCGGGATAGAGGTCTTCACCCAAAATGCTCGTCTATTTTCACCTATCACAAGGGCTCTTGACCCTTCGCAAAATGAACGAGAAATGGCTCACTGGTTTGTGTTGTACAATAGCTCTGAGGTGGAGCCATAAATTGAGTATGTATTTAAGTTTAATTACATTTATGCATAATCATTCCATTTTGTTTCAAACTCTCAAAGTTAATTACGTATATCACATTTTATTGGGTAGGGAGCAGAAGAATATTTTACATAATCTACAAGGACGTGACATAACTCGGGTATAACGAGAAGAATTTCCAAAATGGTTCAAAAATCGTGTAAGATATACTAAAGAAAATAACTGAATACAATTGTTGAAACTTTCAATTCACATTAACTTAGTACACTTGTTATATGGTGTTTTATGTAGATGAATGATTTGCGAACGAAAGGGTCACCTGAAGCAACTGACGAATTGTGGTCATTAGCAAATGGTCCTGGATCGGTAATTGACTTTTATTTTGGGTGCATCTACAATGGAATTCGATTCCATACTAGAAACCGTGAAAATCGTCGTACCTGCCAAAATAGTGGGTTGGTCGTAGAAGGAGACCATAATGGGAACCAAATTAATTTTTACGGCTACTTGTGCAAAATATGGGAATTGAAATACTTGCATGGGGGTACAGTGGTTTTGTTCCAATGTGAATGGTATGACACCGGTCACAAGAATAGAATATACTTCGATGAACATGTCACAAGTATTGATGTTACAAGACTTTGGTATAAAGATGACCAATTTGTTCTACCTAGTCAAGTAAGACAAGTATTCTACGTCAATGATACCAGCAAAGGCAAAAATTGGAGAGTCGTTGAACGTGTTAAGCATCGGGGAGTATGGGATATACCAGAGCAGGATGATGTCTCTAATGATGCTTTTCAACAGGATGAAACCACTGATGGTGTTGGGGTAGTGATCTAAGATAATGATGTTCAATACAGCAGGGATGATATGGATCCTGAGATCATTTTCAATGATCAACTAATGGCAGAGAATTTAGTTTACAATGATGACGAGGATGACACAATCATAGAGTATAATGAGAACGAAGATGATGAACTGCATAGACAACCTGATGTTGATGCAGATCCTGATATAGATCTTGATATAGATTATGATATGTAGTGTTTGATATAAATCTTGATATAGATTATGATATGTAGTGTTTAATTTTTAATTATATGGACAAGTGTTATAATTTAATAATAAATTGCTTGGTTTACATTGCATGGCATTGTTTTTCAAATTTCATAGCATTGTTTCTTATTTCATTTCATGTAATTATATGCCATATGTACAGTTACAAAGATGTCCAGAAATGGTAAATCATTTCTGAAGCCCGGCGGCTTAGTCCAGAAGATGACGAAATATGAGAAGGATAGGAAAAAAACAATCCAGAAAAATAAAATCAGATTTGATGCTCTAGGGATAAAGTCCCTCAAGAATTCAATGTTTGGCTCTATTGAAAAGGACAATAGTGAAAGTTGTAGGGTGGGAAAGAGAAAGGTGGGTGAAACTGATAATGACAAGGACTATCAACCACTTGATGATGATGAAGGACTGAGTTCTTCAAGTGATAATGGCGAGCCTTTTGATTCTCAAGTGATTGAGGTAATAAATGTGTGTTTAAAAAGTAATTTCTCTATTTTTTTCACTTGTTATATTACTTGTGGTATGTTTAGTTATTTCAAATTTATTTTTTATTAAGCAACCTTAAATTATTAAAAATGTACTGACAATTCTTTTTTATATTATGTCAGGATATTCATATGGGTCCCGGTAAGAAAACAAATAGGTGTGCAGCTCGCCTAATAGCTTCACAAACACCTAGGGAAAAGAGAAGTACTGTTAATGAAGATACACTTACTCTTCCGAGACGACCTGTAGCTGCACAAGTTAATCATTCAGAGAGCACACCTGAGGTCTCGACCCAACCTATCCATCTACCCGCCTTACATACTAGGCCCGATCAGCTCCCTACCTCCGCCACTCAACCTGACCAACTTTCAAGTCCATGTACTGTGACTAACAGTGGAGGTGAGAAATAAATGACCACTTAAATGAAATGATTATTTCTTATCACAATATTTAATTAGTGCATTTATGTTTTATGTCGACTAAATTGAATAAAATTTTGGTCATAATAGCATCAATTCCAGTTTTGGGCAAGAAACGTGTACGAGGACCGACCCGAGGAAAGAATGTGGAGAAGATTAGAAAGGAACGTGGTGATCGACTACCCGTTACACTTAACCGTTTGACCAAAGCAATAGAAGGGGATTACGCCACACCGCTAGCAGCTGCTCTTGGTCAACAAATTCGAGTTCATGCCCCAGTCCGAAATGATGGATGGCTAGAAATTGCCTTTGGGTTAAGAGAGTCCATTGTTACAAGAGTTGGGGTAATTTGAAATATATGTGTTATATATTTAACATGTTATTTATGTTAATCGCAATGATATATAAAATATATTGAATTTTATTATTTCCAATTGCAGCAAACTTTTGACTTTGGGGACTACAATAATGATGTGGATGTGAGATGTATTATTGATCATAAGTGCCAAACTTTGTACAGTGAATGGAAAAGTAGATTACACACACACTACAAATCCCTTAAAAAAGACAATGTATCTGACCTCAAAAGTCAGATACTATATCCTTGTACAAAGGATGATTGGGAATGGATGATTGACAATCTGTGGGAAACTGATGATTGGAAGGTATTTATAAAAATATTTACTAAAGTAACATCTTCCTGTATATTAATACCTAATTTATTTTTTAATTTGTAGGTAAAGTCAGAGAATGCGATGAAAGCGAGAGGTTGTGTGAAGTATAATCATACGAGCGGCTCGAGATCATTTGCATCGCGAGCATCTATCATTGTAAGTGTAGATTTACAAATTTGAACATACTAAATTATAAATACAGAATTATTGATTGACTATAAAATCTAATGAAATGAAAGGTACAAGGAAGCAAACCGAGTATTACGAAACTATTCGAGGACACCCACAAACGTCACCGACATGGGGGAGTGTGGATAAATAACACAGCTGAGGAACATCATGTAACCATAACTATTTCAATTTCAATAATAAATGTTTGCATTTTGATATTATGTTTTAAGCTTATTTATGTTTCATTCATAGGCCACTATGGTTTCAAAGATCGCTGAGCAATCTCAACCTAGTGTCACACATCCATTGTCTGAGGAGCAGATTTCCAGAGAAGTACTTGGGAAGAGGTCGGCCTACTTGAAGGGATACAGGATCTGCAAGGACAGTACTTCATCTTCTACACATTTTGAGGCTCCTAACTCCGAGGTGATTGTTCTTCAACAGCAGTTAGTTGACCAGCGACAACAATTAGCTGAACAAGGAAAGCAGTTAGTTGACCAGGCTCAAAACATGAGTACAATGCAAACTATCATTCAAATGTTGGCAGCAAAAAATGGGATAGATCTAGCAAACATTCCGGGGTTAGTTCCAAGCAACAATGTCGGGGAGGATGCATCGGGTGTAAGGGAGGATGAAACTTCTCTCGGTTGAAATAGAGGTAAATTTGACACCTCATTAAATTGATTTACTTTATTTAACCAATCCTAACATGTGTCAACAATATAAAATTATATAAACTTTGTATTACAATCCTAGCATTACAACCTTTGTATACAATATCTTGATAAAATAATAGCTTCACAACAATTTTCTGATTAATTTTAACTATATTTGTATATTGTTGTTGAAGTTAATGCATTAATAAAATACTCATGGTTTTTATCCTTTTCTTCACAGGTTGGTGATGGATGTTCGTGGTTCAGTAGTGATATATATCGTTTTGCACGTTGGCATTCATTTAATTTTTGAACGTTTCGTTTTTTAGGTTTTTTTGTTGAAAGTTTATATACTTTTTGGAATTATTATGTTTGGGATTGTTGGATATAGTTAGACGCATTTTAGGATTCTTATGTTTAGTATAGTTTGATATTTGAATAAAAGTATAGGGTGTCAATGTGTCTTATTTTATCTTGCATTTTTTAATTTCATTTGCATTAACTTGTTTTCAAATTATTTTTTTGTTCCCAAAAGAAATGAAAAATGGCTTCATCTTTAATTCTGCTGGCTGCTGCTGCTGCTGCTGCCGTGGTGGCTGATGCTTGCTGCGGCTGCTGATGCTGCTGCAATGTTGCTGTGAGGCGTGCATTCAGGCAGTTGTATGGAGTCTCTCTGCTCTGTTGAAGCCTCTCTTGTTGCTGCGAATGGGGTTTGTTGCTAGTAACGTATCTTTTAATGTGCTTTATGACCTCCCTGTTGGACTTGATATCCTGTACGGTATGGAATCTTGTCCCTTGCTTGGAAATAATTAGTCATGCTGCTGTTCACTTCTTGTTACTTTATTGGTTTGGATGCCGACTGTGATGTTATTTTATAGATAGGTTTGGTACAAGACGTAAATCTGTGGAGTTAAAGTGTTGTATTTTGAACTACATTGGCACCTAAATGGAAACATAGCAGATCTCTTTTTAGAAGCTTCTTCCTTGAATTGTTTTACTATTGTTGCAAGTCAGCAAGTTAATGTTTCGTTTTAATTGATTGCAGATAGTGTTTGGTTATTGATTTCTTTCATACAGGGTATTACTTTTCAGCTTGATGAAGAGATGGCTGCAGATGACGACGAAAGGGAGGCATTGCAAGAAATTATCAACAATACTAAGTTAAGTGAAGGTTATCTACACTTGCCCGTGATATAGAGGTCATGGAGGCCAAATCGCCTGAGGATATTTATAAGGTTGGGACTTCTTAGATATCCATACCAGCTCTTGATTTGTCTTGTCATCTTGATAGTTATAATTACTGTTGCATATTTGAAAGGGGTTTGTATGTGTGTTATTCGTAATTGTTTCTTCATCAAACCTGCTATTCTTGCTTGGATTTAATTAGGCACATTTGCTTGATGGCCGGGCTAGTGCTGGTGCAAGTGTTGATTCAGCCAGACAGAATGACTGTGATCCTGTGAGTTATACTTTGGCATTTTTCTGTACACAAGTCATCTCCTTAGGGTTGATTGGTGCTGGAACCAACAACGCGAGAATAGCTGGCATGCTTCGCAATCTTTCGAGTTACTACTACAAAGAAGCTAGCCTCCTTTTTTGTGTAAGTTTCTCTTGGAATTTGTTCCACAGTGCATCTCAGATTTTC
This sequence comes from Camellia granthamiana, assembly GCA_036172215.1. Lineage (NCBI taxonomy): Eukaryota > Viridiplantae > Streptophyta > Magnoliopsida > Ericales > Theaceae > Camellia > Camellia granthamiana. Next base: position 30,933,450 of record CM069917.1, on the reverse strand, counting down.
TTTCTTTCTTTCTTTTATTTTTATTTTTATTTTTTATTTTTTTAAGGGGTTCTGTTTTAATGATTTGTGCTGGCCACTTGGCCCTTTCTGAACCGAATTGGTTTTATTGGTCTTGGAGCATTGGGGTTTGGCATGGCAACTCACCTGCTGAGATCAAATTTCTACATTATTGCTTATGATGTAATGTTTTGCCTCCATTTAGTATTGTATTTGGTATTAGCTTCCAGTTTATTACCTGAAAATGGAAATTGAAATACTCCATTGGTTGCAGTCTTGGTCCATGTTTTATTCATAATATCTGCAGTTACATATTTTCTTGAATTATGTGCAATAATTCTACTTATTAGGAATTTCAATGACATCCTCAAAGGGACTGTTGAGATCAGTAGAAAATAAAGCCATTAATGGGCCTGCTTTCTTGCCTTTAGACAATTGGAAATAATAAATAATGAAATATAGATATTTGTGTTTGCCTCTGAGAAACCTTTACTTGGTGTTATCTGTTGAGAAGGATGTCACTCCTAATGATCTCTCCAAGAAAATGAAATTTTTACCTAAAGATAGAACCACTTTGACTTTGAGTATACATGTTTTTTAGAGAAAGTGAGAGACAGAAATAGAGATGGGCAGAGCAGGAGAGGGAGGAGAAGAGGGTCTTCCATTAATTGAAACAAGAGTAGGGAAGAAGAGTAGAGTTGCATACAGGATATTTGGGATCACTGTATTCATAGGAATATGTATGATATGGGTTTATAGATTAACCCACATCCCAACAGCTGAACAAGGAAGATGGGCTTGGATTGGTATGTTCATGGCCGAGCTCTGGTTCGGTTTCTACTGGATCATCACTCTCTCTGTTCGCTTGAATGTTACTTATCGTTACCCTTTCAAGCACAGGCTCATAACCAGGTCTTCTCTCTCTCTCTCTCTCTCTCTCTCTCTCTCTCTCTCTCTCTCTCTCGTTTATGTTTGAATCTGGGTTATGATTCTTATTGGAGTTTTGAGTTAGTTTAAGTTCAGTAATCAGTACTGCTTGATTCCTATCTATGGCTCCATTCATGTGTTAATTTGTTCAGATTTTCTGTTTTTAATTTTTTAATTTTTAATTTTTTGTTTGTTTTAATGTACTCTTAACTATTAGATCGTGCAAAAATTTCACAACACGTAAATTTCAAGACATGTATTGAAACAGAAAAACCTAGATAAATATTAAAACAAAAAGATTTGAAGATGGAGAATCTTGTCCCAGCTTTTGCAATTTACTACTTAACACCATATGGAAACATATTTTTTTATTGTCAAGACATTGATGATGTGTTTGTTATAGGTACGGGGACAAATTACCAGCTGTCGACATTTTCGTGTGCACTGCCGGTGCCTAACTTTCATCGAACTTTTTGTTGTAATTTTTTTTTCCCCAGAAGTTTCACTCTTAAGCAATTGTTAAAAGAAGCCAATAACACCTGCTTTCTTTGAGAAACTCCAGGAAGCCATGACGAAATACACATGTGGTCAAAGATATATATATTCAACATTCATAATATCTTCTTAAAGTTACATCTAAAAGAGGACATTATCATTTCTCTTAAGGTTTCATTGAAGTTGCTTTCAAATACAGCCTTGATTAAGATTAAATTTGTTAGGTCTTTACTTACGGTTTTTGAATTTCAATGTGCTTCACTGCAGTCTGTCTGCCCTCATTGAGAACAAAATATTTTGTGTTCATGGTGGTCTTTCTCCTTCCATTTCCACATTGGACCAGGTTTGTTAAGTCATCCTCCATCATATGGTTGTTTTTCTTTTCATTTTTCTTATGTTATTCTATTAGTATTTTATATTGCCAAGAAAACTCTGTTTTTGGTTGTTAACATGACCTACTGGCCAGATTCGAACAATTGATCGGAAGCAAGAAGTACCCCATGATGGTGCCATGTGTGACCTCTTATGGTCAGATCCAGAAGATGTAGTCGAGGGTTGGGGCTTGAGTCCCCGTGGCGCTGGTTTCTTATTTGGTAGCAGTGTTGTCACGACATTTAACCATGCAAATATCATTGACTATATATGTCGTGCTCATCAGTTGGTAATGGAAGGCTATAAATGGATGTTCAACAGCCAGATTGTTACTGTCTGGTCAGCTCCAAATTATTGTCACAGGTGCCAACTAATTTGGACTATTTTCTCTTTCGCGGTGTTCAATAGCCAGATTCTTTATTCACATGCAGTTATGTTGCAGATGTGGTAACGTAGCTGCAATTCTTGAGCTGGATGAAAATCTTGACAAGCAGTTTCGCGTGTTTGATGCAGCGCCACAGGTTTGTTTATGTAGTTGGTTGGACGAAAAATTGATTGCATCTTTTTGTCATCTTGATCAACAGCACTCACAGAACAGATTCCTGATGTACATGGGAGTGCTGTTTTCTGGCTGTTTTCTGGCTGTTTTCTTTTGTGCAACTTACTTATCAGAAGAAATAAATGATGAGCATCAATAGGAGAGCAGAACTAATTCATGTTGGCCATTTCTTATTAAAGTTACTCCGGAGTCAATTTGTACTATAGGACTAGTGATCCTCCTGAGAATATCGATAATGGTCTATGATTTTACAGTTCTTCAAGACTTGAGTGGCTAGTAGTACTGTATATTTCCATGTAGTTGAGAGGCATAGAGTTTCTTGATACATATTCTGCCTCATTAATTCTCCTTTTGACTTCTTGTCCATTAAGAGATTATTGTGAAATGCAGGAATCAAGAGGGGCTCCTGCTAAAAAACCTGCACCAGATTACTTTCTATGAAATTAGTTTGTGGAGCTTTTGCCTGTTTTTTTCCCATCCGATATATGCTTGAATTGGTCAACAACACGAGTGTACAATTGCGTAGTGAAGGTAATGTCATGTTATACAGAGGAATTGATAGGTAGACTTTTCAATGGTTGACATTTGAGATATGGCCAGCGGGAAGGTCTGCTGGATTTTCTTGATGAGTTTCGGTTGATGGTGTTTGTTACGATGAGGTGCTGCTGTGTTGTTGTTGGATGTTTGCTGGTGTTGTTGATGTTTGGAAGGGTGCAGGACTTTTTTCCCAATCTGTAATAGATCAGGTTTTCATTAATGGGGGTTGTCATTAGGTGTAAGTTTGGGCAACTGCTGGTGTTTTGGCTGGAAGGGTATGGATGGGGTATTTTGTGTGATTTCATATCCATGTTTTTAGTTTGTTATAGTGGTGCCTGAGGGATGCCTCTTGTAAATCTGTAAATCTTTTAAAAAATTATAAATGAGTTTCAATTATTTTTGCCGTTGCAAATTTGTCGTTGTTAAAAAGTGAAGCTTTCTCGACAAATAACTTGTCGGTAAATGTGTAGCTAAAAGTTTATTTTTGCCCACTCATATTGTGTTGCTAAAAGTGTATTTTTTGCCAATGCCAATTTGTCGTTGCCAAAACTAAAGCTTTATCGACAACCAAATCGTTGGCAAATGGCAACATTTACCGACGTAAATGTGTCGCTAAAAGTTACTTTTCCCCACTCATATTGTGTTGGTAGAAGTGTATTTTTTGCCAATGCCAATTTGTTGTTGCCAAAAGTAAAGCTTTAGCGACAAACAAATCGTCGGTAAATGGCAACATTTACCGACGTAAATGTGTCGCCAAAAGTTTACTTTTGCCGACGCATATGTTGTTGCTAAAAGTACATTTTTTGCCCATGCAAATTTGTGTCGCGAAAAGTGCTACACAATCATCATTTTTGAATGACTTTTACCAACGCAAGGTAAATTGCCGACGATGGATGGAGGCTTTTAGCGACGACTATGTTCGTCGCTAAAGGCATTACTTTTACCAACGCAATCATAATTTCGTCGGCAAAAACTTTTGCCAACACACTTTTGCCTACGGGTTGCCAACGTAGCTTTGTGTGTCGGCAAAACTCTTTGCCAACGAATTTTCCCTTTTAGCAACATATTTTGTTGCGTTGCGAAAAATGCAATTTCTTGTAGTGAACCTACTTTAGATCGACTAGATGATTTGAAGGTTCCTTACTCTTCACGACCATGTCATCGATGTAGACTTTCATGGTCTTTCTAATCAGATGTTTGAACATCTTGGTTACTAATCTCTGGTACGTTGCTCCTACATTCTTCAGTCTAAATGGCATCACCTTATAACAATAAAGTCCCTTGGAAGTGATGGATGTCATCTTCTCTTCATCTGGTGTATACATGGCTATCTGATGATAACCTCTGTATGCATCAAGGAAACTCATCCTTCCATGTTCTAAGGTGGCATCCACAAGCTAATCTATCTTCGGTAAAAGGAAACAGTCCTTCGGGCGAGCCTTATTCAGGCTTGTGAAGTCCACGCAAACCCTCCATTTGCTATTCTTCTTTTTGACTACCATTGTGTTAGAGAGTCAAATCAGGTAGTTCACTTCGCAAATGGTCTACGCTTCTAGTAGTTTCTCCACTTCTTCTTCTACTACTTCCACGTGGACCACGATCGATCGCCTAGCTCTCTGGATCACAGGTTTGGCTGACCTATCCACGTTGAGTTTGTGGTAGGTGATCTTGTGTTGATCCTTAACATGTCGTACAACGTCCAGGCGAACACCTCTATGTTTTCTCTTAAAAAAGTCTCCAATTTTCTTTTTTCCTCCTCGACCAAACCTAAGTCGATGAGAAAGAACCGTTCTTCGTTCCCCTTTCTGTACCAGAACCTTTTTCAAAGGCTCATGACTCTTGTCAGCGAGCTCTTTGATGACATCATCTAAGACCACCCCGGTCTTTGTTTTCTATTTTTGCCATCTTCGCTTCTCTAACATTGCAGATGTACTTCATTGCTGTCATGGAGTAATTTTTCACCTGCACTTGGTCTTCTCTCACCTCCTCAATCTCGAACTCAGTTAGGAACTGCAACAGTTGGTGCAGAGTTAAGAGAATAACCCTCATAGCATGCAACCAAGGCCTTTCCAAGATGATGTTGTATGGAGAATGCGTGTTTATCACGATTTATCGTCTTTGTTCTTGGTTGAATCTCTAGGTTCGTGATTCCCAGTGGCTATATCGGGGTCCCATTAAATCTAACCATGGGGTTGTCGGACTGTTCCAAGTCGTCCTTGTGGAGGCCGAGCTCTTTGTGACATCTAACATACATAATGTCATAGAAGCTGCCTTAATCGATTAGTATATGACTTACCTGGCAGTCTCTAATCTTTAATGTCACTACTAGAGCATCGTTGTGTGGATGCAGTACCATATCTAGGTCTTCGTTTGTGAATGAGATCATCGGTCCCCGATGTCCTTCTATCCGGGGCTTATTTTGTTGGACTTGGAAGACATACTGTTGATACCTTAACCTTTTGTCTCTCCTCGGATCTCGTTCGCATTGACTTTCAAATGGATCACGTTGATAACCCGTGGTCCATCTGTCTATGGCGCCGGGGGTGGTGGTGCTGCTGCTGGTGCCTGGGCTAGCTTCGTCTGTTTCTCTTTTGTCTTTGCCTCATCTATCATGTCTTTTAGGTGTCCCTATCTAACTAGGTCCTCTGTGTGTTGCTTTAGAGCCCAATACCATTAAGTCATGTGCTCATTCTTGTCATGGTAGACATAAGTCTTCCTAAGGTTCCTGCCCATATACTCTCCCGGGGTTTTCTGCGGTGCCCTGAAATAAGGCTGATTCTTGATCCTCTCCAACAACCTGTAGATCAAGATCTTGAAAATTGTGCCCACAGCCTGCATAACCTTCAATCCTAGTTCTAGCCTATCGATGTCGGTATTTCCTCGACTACGCTTTAGCGAGCCATTTCTTTTCTCTTCCTTCATTACACTTGCCTTATTTGCTTTCTTGTCTTTCTTCGCATGTGCGTACTTTTCAATCCTTGCCACGAGCTCCTCCATGTTCTTTGAAAGGGTCTTTGCAAGGGATTGCCGAAGTAGGCAATCATTATCTAAGCCGTTCTTAAAAGACACGAATGCAAGTTCGTGGTTACAAGCCGAGATTCGGTTGTAAACCTCGTAATACCTCTTGGCATAAGCCCTAAGGCTTTCACCATCGTCAATCTTCAAGGCCAATAGGGAATCAACCCTTAATGGCTGCAATTTGTTCGTAACAAACCTGGCCACAAACATCTCAGCCAGGCATTCCTAATTCTTGATGCATCTATTTTGTAGTTTGAGGAACCAATCTGATGCTATTTCCCCAAATGTCGATAGGAACACCTTTCATAGCAACTGCTCATTCCCACTCCGTAGAGACATTGCATTTAAATATAAACTAACTTGAAAGTTCAAATCTGACTTACCATCATAAATCTGGAACCTCGGTATACTAAATCTCTTTAGTGCCTCAAACACATCCAACTCTACCGAGAAAGGTGTTCTCAGTTGGGCGGTTGACATGACCTCAAAGCCTTGTCTCTTCCTTTGGAGGTAGTCTTGCAGGTCTTCCTTCATTAGTTCAGGAGCTCAGCTATTGGTTGACTTCCTTCTTTCATTTGGGAGCTCGGCTATCGGTTGACTTCAATCTCTTAGGTGCGCTGCTTCCTATGTTGGGATACATCATTTTGGACTTCTCTACGCCTATTACGTCGTCAAAGCAAAAGCCTTGCCCGTTGATCTGCCGAGATCCCTTGATCTAGGTTCCTTTAGTCCTCGAGGTTCTCTGGGACTCTTCTCACTGTGATTCCGTCCTCCTGGCATTCTGTGATCGCTAGTGCGAGTTCCCAAGTCTCTTCTCATATTGCGGGACGGTTGGCACCGTAGCCTGTCCTTTTTTTTGGGCACCGACATTTATCGCTGGACCTTCACTGGACTTCTAGTTGGCTTTTGACTTTTTGGCTTTTTTAATCTGGCTAAAGAAGTAGTGTTTTGGAAGATAATAAATTTTTTTTTTTTTGGGTTGTAGGAGAAAAAAGTGAAATGATTATGAATTGTATGTGATATTTTGTCTTATTAACTATTTATCTTTATTGGCTATTTTAGTCCACAAAAAAAAAAAAAAAA
>CM069917.1:30858475-30926262 GCA_036172215.1 Camellia granthamiana | reverse complement strand
CTCGGAGGAAGCCTGCAAAAGTATTAAATACATCAGTATTCTGTGGGATATCTGAATGAACTGAAATGAAATAACAATGCAAGATGCAGAAATAAAGTAATACATACCGGAGGCAAGTCAGGAATACCAGCCAACTCATGACCAGCCGGGGGAGGAGCAAAAGGGATCTGGTAGGTCTCCCCACTCTGCCCCCTATAAGTCAACATGGTAGGCAGAGCGGGCCAGCCCGTCCCTCGTCCCCTCTGCACTCCCCTCCTGCCGCGAGCTCGAGCCCTCTGTGACGACCCCACTCCTGCTCCTGCCTCTGCCCGGGCCGCTGGCGCCGCAGGTCTCGCTGGATCAGCTCGGGAGCCCCTGCTCAAAGGCCGCATCAAGAAGGTCCGGACGTACTCTGAGTAGTCGCCCTCGCCCCTGTCGGCATCTACGTCCACGGCCCAGCCAAGGGTGTAGTCCTCCATCTGCTGGAAGCTGTACCCCTCAGTCTCCCTCATGCGCTCGGGAGGAAGGATCGGAACTATCTGCTCCGGCAACCCTAGGGTCTGGCGTATGAAACGCTCACCCAGGTACCAGGCCCGACAGACCGGGCCCTCCAGGAGAATCCGGTAGCGCGAGGTCTCGATGGCGCCGGCATACCGATCTCGTATCACCGCTGGTAGTGGAGCCCACGGCTGCTAGGTGACCTGAAATGAAATACAGTTGATTATCTACTGATATAGAAATGTACGCTTGAAAGCGAAGCTTAAGCGGACTGTAAGTAAAACATACCTCAGTGGGGGTGATGGTGTCGAAGAAACGGCGGAAGAAGCTAAAAGTGTCCCGGGGCCTCCGGGCGCATCACCCGTCGTAACGGCGAGAGAAGGGGACGACCAGAGGGGTCTCCGCCTCCGGCACTGGCTCTAGTCTGGGGAAGTAGGCGTACACCCACAGCTGCAAAACAGACGTCAGTATGACTATCAGATCAAGCAGGATGCAGAATAAATCAGAAATAACGGAGCCGTGTGTTGTGTATTGTGTTGTGCAGAGTATACAGCGTGAACAGTGTGCAGCCAGTGTAAAGCGGAGTATGTGTGTGCCGTGTGTACAGTATACAGACTACAGTATGTGCAGTGTGCAGAATACAGAAAGTATAGAGCAGAAATGTAAAGCAGAGGAGAAGACGTACCTCCCAGGCTCGCCAGTAGCCTCCTAGCAGCTGTCCACTGCCACGAGAGACTGAGCTCATATAACCGTAAAGGGTGGCCAAAGCCGCGCCCCCCCAGTCATACTGCACAATCCTCTCGACGTCCACCAAAGCGCTGAGCAGGCAGAGGGGCACTGTGTTCGCCCGGTCGGCAAACAGGGTGGTCCCCAGCAAGAACATGAGGAAGCCGCGTGCATATCTCTCAGCGACCTCCTGGGTCATCGGAGCTGCGTCCACCAGCACGGGCTGCACTCGGAACTGCACCTCGAACCAGGAGTAGCGGACGAACCCTGGACGAGCAAGTGGCGGCGCCTCGCCGAGCAAGTGAATCTGAGCGGCAATCCACTCATCCATGTCTGTATCGAAGGGGATCGGATCACCCCCCACCCCGATGCCGGTGAGCACCGAGAAGTCGTAAGGGGTCATCGTCATGTCCCCAGTCGCTGATAAGTGAAATGAATCGGTGGTGTCCCACCACCTCTCTGCCAGAGCGGCAAGAAGAGGTCTGCAAGCAGAGAGTCTGGAGAGTCCCCTGCAGAAGGTGCCAAAGCCGGCCCGATCTACAATGCGGCTAACGGCGTCAGGCAGCTCGGCGTACCAATCGCGAGCGGTGACGTTCCCATACCCGCGGAGAGCATGGGAGTCTCCCTGTAGTCAAGAAATTGCAAAGCCATATGAAGATATGCAGTCGGTACGAATCTGGTATGCGTGCAGATTTTTTAAAATTCAAACAGAAACCGGGTACCGGTGTGCTTCCAGTAAACTACAAGCACGTGATGCGTCAGTATGTTTTAGATGCTCCAGTGTAAACTTGGTGCATGTGTGCACATTTTTCAGATTCAAGCAGATATCGGGTTTCAGCGTACCAGTGGGTGGGCTACGGCCTGTGATATGTCAGTGCTCCTATGAAGATCAGTGTAAACAGCATGTGTGCGTGTTTTTCAAAGTTCAAATAGAAGCCAGGTCTCGGTATGTTTCAGTGAACTACAACGTGTAATGTGTCCGCGTGTTGGTGTAGTTTTGTGCGAATCTAGCATGCGTGCGAGTTTTCAGATTCAAATAAGCACCGGGTGTCGGCGAATTGGCAGTGCAATGTGTGCCGTGTGTTTGGGTGATTCAGATTAGTGCAGTGTGTGTGCATGTGCGTCGGTCCTAAACAGATGTCAGTTATGAGTTTGCCTACAATCAACTACAGTACAGTACATCAGAACTAAGCAGTTAATGGGTTCAGTTAGCTACGGCAGTTGACAGGAAATCCTACATTGCAGAAAATAAAAGACGAGAGTGTTACCTCGGCGGCGCCAAAAGACAAGTGGGAGGCCGGCTCGCGCAGCAGAAGCTCCGGGTCCAAAGCCCTGTCAAAGCCGCGGAAGTGGCGGAGTCCGTCTGGCGGAAGCACGTGGATGGCCGGCTGGTAGGTCGCCGGGTCGAAGGGGCGCTCGCTCAGTGGCAGGAGCTCGACCCCGGGATCCATCTCGTGGTCCGGGGGAGTCCCGACATGTGGAACATCATCGGCCATAGCGATGGAGATGAGAAAATAGCCGAAAAAGGAAAAACGGGCCGGAATGCGAAAAGTCAACCGACAAAGTCAACCCCGAGAGGGTCGGAAATGGCCGGAAGAGTCGAAATGTGAAAATACATAGAAACGAAGACAAAATCAAGGGGAACAAGTCCCGAAAAAGCGGAACTAGCAAAAAGTACACCGAAACGAAGATTTGTTCGGTTGAAAATGTCCGAAACGCGAAGAATATCGCGAATCCGACGAGAAAATGGGTGTAAAACGCGAAGAAATCGATGAGAAATCAAGAAAACAAACTCTAGAGAGAGAGAGTAGGGATTTTCGGCGGTTTAGAAGTGTGGAAAATAGGGTTTAAAACCCTATTTTATAAAGCCCGGAGTGAAATGGCAGTTCTGCCCCCGATCAGGCATTTTCTGCCGGTCGGCACTATTTTGTACCGGTCGGCACTTTTTTGTGCCGGTGGATGAGTTCAGGCAGCCGGCGGCAGCCGGTGACCACCCCACCCAGCCGGTGGTGTTCCCAAGAATGTTTTTAGGCAAGATGAGGGGTTTTTGGGTCTTCATAGCTCAAGAAAGTGCAAGAAGGTGCATCCCCGATGCTCGACCGGCCTCCGTTTCGACCTCAGACAGTGTCTTCTGTGTGTGGCACTCAGATTCAAGCAGAGATTGTATCCTTTTGTATCCTTTTGTCTTTTATAAAGATTCAAAAGTTGCCCTGTGTGCGTTGTTGCATCCATCACTTTGTCTAGTGCGGCACGGCGCGTCGTTTTGCACGTCCTCTGCGACTTGCATCTTTTTTGTATTTTGTGCGGCATGCGTGTCACACTTGCATCATTTTGTACTTTGTGTTGCATGCATGTCGCACTTAGCATTCATTCCTATTCACGCGAGGTGTGCCACCTCACGTGTTTCGTTTGCATTGCATTTCATATTCGCGTGAGGTGTGCCACCTCACGTGCTTCATTCTCATTTCATATTCGCGTGAGGTGTGCCACCTCACGTGCTTCATTTTCATTTCATATTCGCGTGAGGTGTGCCACCTCACGTGCTTCATTTTCATTTCATATTCGCGTGAGGTGTGCCACCTCACGAGTTTCATTTTCATTTGCATTTCAATTCACGCGAGGTGTGCCACCTCGTGTGTTTCATTTTCATTTTGCATTCATTTCAATTCGCGCGAGGTGTGCCATCTCACGTGTTTCATTTCATCTCAATTCACGTGAGGTGTGCCACCTCACACGTTTCATTTGCATGCATTTCAATTCGCGCGAGGTGTGCCACCTCACGTGTATCATTTGCATTCCTGTAGATGCTATGAGGCATTCAGGCCTCATTTGCATTGTATTTCAAATCCTATGAGGTGTGTGCGCCTCATTTGCCTCATTTGCATTGTTTGCGCTATTTTGCGCCCCCGCCTGTCTGCATTGTGCGTGCATTTCGATTAGCCGGTCCGGCGGGACCTTAAACACGCCCGGTCTAGGAGACCTTAAATCCTCGGAGGGTGCGAAACCTTCACCATAGTTACATCCTGGTCTAGGAGACCTTAAATCCTCGGGAGGTGCGAGACCTTCGGTGTGTTAAGTCGCCCCTCATTGCATTTGGCATGCATTTCATCGCGCCTTTTAGCGCACCCTTATTGCACTCCATTTTCCATCTTTTGAGACACGCACGTCTCATTCGCCCCATTTGCATCCGTGTGTGTGTCTCATTCGCATCACACTCACTTAGAGTGTTGTGTAATCGTTGCCCCCCCTGGTCTGGCGAGACCTTAAACACGTACGGTCTAGGAGACCTTAAATCCTCTGAAGATGCAATTCCTTCGGTGTTTGTCGTGCCCGAACGACTTTCGGTGGTCTGGTAAAGCCACCTGTCTGTATTTGCGGTGAGTTCCTAGGAGACCAATGGGGACGGTGAAAACTAGAGTTTGAACGGCTTATGCCTAGAACGCAAAGGTTCGGAATTTCCGAGACTAAAGTCTGGTTTAAATACCCAGGGGGTGTACCCTCAGCTTGAAATCTGTATGGAAGCCCCATAGGTTGAGGCGGCGTGTTTATGCCTCAATTCTGGATACTGAACCAACCTAGTGTACCGCCCCGTTGGGAGAATAGGGAAAATTGTAATCGCAGCCATTGCATCATACTGCATATCATGCATCATTAATACTGTATATGTCATGCATTTCAAAAAAAACAAAAAAACACATGCATTTCAAGCATCATTGTGAATATTGCATGCGTCATGCGTTTCAAAAAAATCCAAAAAATGCATATGTCATGCATCGTCATTGTAGTATAGTGCATATGTCATGCATCCTTTATAAATATCCATTCCATTGCATATTGTACATATTGCATTGTAGTTGCATGCATCCACTGCATCATCCTCCATCCATGGTTCGCGCCTTTCCTTGTTGAGCTTGGTCTGGTATGTGCCTATACTTCTCATGTTAAAGCATAGTTCTGCTTGTGTATCGCGCCTACTCCACGTTGGTATGTTGGTTTGAGGTTGCGGCACCCTTTTCTGTGTTAGACATGGCTTATACGTGTACATGCTCTTCCTAGGCAAGACTGGGTTTGGCCCGCGCGCCATATCCATTGTATCTATTCCATTGCATGCATTTCACTGCATCATCTTCCCTCTATGGCTTGCGCCTTTCCTTGTTGAGCTTGGTCTGGTATGTGCCCCTACTTTTCACGTCAAAGTACAATTTTTGTGTACGCGCCTATTCCTTGACGAGCTTGGTTTGAGGGTTGCGGCACATTTTCTGTGTTAGACGCGGCTTGTATGTGTGCATGCCCTTCCTAAGCGAGATACGGTTTGGCCCGCGTGCCATACCCATTGTATCCATTTCCATTACATTGTAGTATAATTGTTGCATCCGGCATTAGGATCATTATTCTCTCCCCAGCGGGTCGTTTCCCCACTTATGTCATTCCACCCAATACTTGTCCTTGTGTCTGTCTACATTACTCATAGTTCTGTGTGCGCTCGCGCCTTGAAGGCTTCGACACCTTTTCTATGGTAGACAGACTTGTTACTTCCATCAATCTATCTGACATTTGTGTGGTTTCAAACCGTTCATGATTGAATCATGATTCCATTACCCTGCATGTAGTTCGCATTAGTTTTAATTGCATTACATTTTCATTTGCATTATTCATACATAGTTTTGTATATATTGCATAGCATCCATCATTCGCATTGCATATGTCATGCATGTTGCTAATCATATTGTACCTGTTAAGTTTGCTTTCTTTTCAGGCACGATATTGTATGTACGGTTCATTTACCGCTGGTGGAACCAGGCGAGCCGCACAGGTATTGTATCTCCCGAGTGAGACGTTTTGAGAATTTCATAATTCTCTTACAGCCTTTCTGCATTGTAGTGTAGACTGTTGCATGTTAGCTTATAACTGTTGCATGTGTGCTTCATTACAGCTTTCTTTGCATGATCATAAGTTATGCTCGGCTTCTTGCATTTTCAGTTGCATTTTGCCCCTGCCTACGGGCGCATATCTTATCCTTGGCATGTGTGCCTCCTGCATGAACTACGCTGGTTTGATTCCTTGGGGGATACGTAGGCATCTTGCGAGTTCAACCATTTGCGCTTTGTATGTTTGTCCAAGTCTTCGGCCTTGTCAAAAATGGGTCGTCTCTGGACTTTGACATTCACTCCCGTCATTGTTATGACTTTCGAGTTCTGTCAAAGAGGGGCAACTGTAGACACCCCATTTTTGACCGTCCTCAAGACTTGGACGTCACCGCTCGAACACTCGGTGATTATCCATGTTGGTGTTCGTTTGGAGTTCCCGGAGTTCTCGGCTGCGCGCGCCTTGCCTCAGGACCTCCGAACTCGACCGTTTGTGTTTGGTTTTACACCAAACACTTGTGTTTTGCCTTGGAAGGGCAGGGAATGCTTTGTGAGGCATCCCTACACACCACCGGCTGGGGCTAGAGGCCATCGGCTGGCTGTGGTTGCCATCGGCACTTTATTGTGCCGATCGGCACTCTTTTGTGCCGGTCGGCACTCAATTTTGTCAAATTGACATTTTCTGCCGGCCGGACACTGTGCACTTGCTTTCTGAGATATTTTCAGACAGCTGTATGCAATTTGCTTCCCCTCCATACACGTGTATGGAGGGATGAGCCCTTAATTGCTTAGCTTGTAAGTCTTACAAGTTCTATAAGAGGAAGGCTCTTCTTCTTGGCTTAGGGTTGAAATTCTTGAGAGGTTTCAGCCATTTTAGAGAGAGACCAAGCTCTGGTTTTAGGTTAAATCATATATCTATTCTATCTCTCTTTTTCTTGCTTATTTAGTACACTAGGTGCTTTAGTTCACACTTTTGCACACAAGCACCTAGTGTTTCACCTTCCTTTGGTTCTTGAGGGTCCAGAGGTTTGTTTTGAAGCTTTGGAGTTGGTTTGAAGCTCAAAGAAGCCATCACACCATCTTTGTTGAAGAAGGCTACAAGGGTAAGAACTTAACTCCCTTTTTACCCCATTCTTGTACCTTGTTTTTACTTGCTTTAAAACAGTTTTTGGGCTTAGTGTTTGGCACATAAAAGTTCTGATTTTTGACCCTCTTTATTGTATATTAAGAGTGTTTAGTGGTTTGGGGAGGTTTGACCACCCTTAGGCCTTGAAAAGGTCACTTTTTGTGCTATTTTGTGAGAGATCCGAGATTTTGGTGATAGGATCTCTTCACCACTGAAATCTTGAGGGATTTCAGTGGTGAAGAGCATGCCTTGAAGTCTCAAAAAGGGGAGGGTCACTCCCTCTCCTTGGTGTCCTTGAAAAGGGCAAACTTTGCTTCCTTAAGGAGCACCATGTTTGAGTGTGTGTTGAGCATGTTTGACTTGTTTTCCATGCTTATATTTCCATGTTATAACATGATTTCAAGTTGGTTTTGGTCTCTTATGCATGCTTAGCATGGTTGCCTTGTAATGCCCTTGTATGCTCTAACATGCCTAGGTGGTATGCCTTCATTTCTAGCATGTTTTAGGCTTGCATTTGTGAAGATTTTGTGTTTATATTTCCATGTTTTAGGTCTGTCCATAAGTATTTTGGTCAATCTTAGCATGTTTAATATAGCCCCTTTGCATTCGGCTTGTTGGCCTTGAGAGCATGTGAGTGTAGCATGCTTTGCTTGCATTGTTCTTGATGGTTTGGAACCATCTAGCATGCAATTTCAGTCCCCTTGGTGTGCTTGTATGCTTGCCTTAGTGGCCTTGTTAATGCTTTAGGAGCATGTGTTGTATGCCCCTTGTTTTGGCTTCAATGCATGCCTTTGATTTAATGACTCTTAGATGCCATCTAAGTAGCCATTTGGCTTTGTTTTGACATGTTAGAAACCTGTTTTAGGTTGATTAGTGCATGCCATATGTGTTTGTGCTAAGTGTGGTTTAATGCCCTATTGACTTGCTTTAAGCCTAGGCCATTTGCATGCTTTGTTTGGCATGCTTCATTGCATGATTTGGCATCATGTTTGACATGGATTTCAGAGCTTTTCATGCATGCTATTAGCCCATGTTTGTGCCTCTTAAGTGTGCATGAGAGTCGCTTTTGTATGCCTTGGGTTTGGACCTTAACACTTGCATGTGTGTGAGTTTGTTTAGTCTCCATTTCTAGGCACTTTGGCCACTGATTTTGGGCCCATTTGAGATGCCTAATTCATGTCTAAATCCACCATTTCATTGGTTTGCATGCTTGTCTTGAATGCTTACTTGTATGCTTGCATGAGTGCATCACATTGCCCATATTGCATACTAGTTTGACATGTCTAGGATTGCATCATATGAGCATGCATGCTCTACCTCTTGACTAAGTCATGATGGAGGTTTTAGCACCATTGTTTGATTGATTGCATTGCATGCATTTGACATCAAAGATGCACTCTTGGTTCTTAGGGCCATCATGCATGGAAATGCGTGATTGGTGGTCCGGGAACCGAGGTACATGCCCCCTTGAGTCAATAACATGATAGGGAGTGTGTTTGATGCATAAATGGCTTGAATTGCATTGCCTTGCATTTTGTTTCCCTCTGCTGCTGTGAGTTGCAGGTCCTGCAGGAATTTTGTGCCGACCGGCACTATTTAGTGCCGACCGGCAGTCAATCGGCAGCCGATGAGTGAATTCAGTGCCGGTGACCTCCTCCTTCAGCCGGTGGTGCTCTGCCCCAGCCGGTGGTACTCCCCAGTGCCCTGAGAGGTGCTTCGGGGATTTTGGGAATTTTCTGAAGAGGAGAGCAGAGGAAACAGAGGCACACTTGCACGGCAGTGCGGTTCCGAGCCAGTCCCGAGCGCGCGCTGCTTTTGGCCCTCATCCCGAGGCGATTTACTGTTTAATTAGATTAATTAATTTATTTAATCAATTTAGTTAAATTGTAATATTTATTTAGCTAGAGTAGTTAGTTATTTATTCGGTTCTGTATTATTATTCGGTCCCTCCGAGTGAGGGCGCAATTGTAATAAGTGTGTGTGAGTGGGTGTATGTCTTCCAACCCCCATTTCTTTCTTCCCTTTTATTTACCTGCTTATGGTAATGGACTAGGGCATGCTTATTTTAGCATACCTTATGCAATGCATGCGTGCATTCATGCATTTGTTTACATACATCGGGCTCGGCACATCATGCAAACCGCATCGTACTTTCAATTCCAAATTGAATACGTGATAGCTGTTGCATCTCATGTGCCATGTTTAGGGTTAGCCGAGCCTGTTTAGATTACACTCTTGTATGTGTCGCATTAGCCACTTAACATGAACTAGGTCATGCATGTTTGCTAACTAGTTTACTGTTTTGGCACGGAGTACGATGTAAGTTTTTATGGCTTTAGCATATCGCATGCGTGTGAATGATTGCCATAACAGTATGATTGCCATGCGGCTAAATGCTTATGTGTTATAAACTGCTTTAATGCCTGTGGGTGGAGGTTGGATTGCGTGAGTTGGAACAACTCATTGAAATCCGTATTTTAGCCTACTTGCGAGTAGCAAAAGAAAACAACACGTTTTTCGAGACAAAACGGATATGCAATGTTTATTTCCAAGTTAGGCAATCTAGTCTATACTTTTGTGTTGTGCGCATCACATAGTAATTCTAGGCTAAATAATTGGAATAAGAACATGTAAAGTTTTCAAAAACGGATATCACGGTTAGTAGAGGCCGGTCTTCGGACCGGGCGAAAGGGGGTGCTCATAGCTGACCTTCCCCGATCGTACCCAAGCTCCCGAGCCAAGACCACTTTGGTGATGACGGACATGTGGCCTTCGGCACCGAGTCAAGGTTTCCTAAATTTCCCATTTTAAAATATTTAGGTGGCGACTCTGTAATCTGGAAAAGCAGTCCATGTTTGGCACTACTTTTCAAAAAAATCTGTTTTCTCAAAACGATTTGCCGGATTTGGACTCTTTGGTTCAGATTTAGAACCGCGACACAAATCGAGTCCTTGAACTGTAGAGCGAAGCCCACGGGCACGTCTACAGCGATGCGCGGGCGGAACTTGATGTTGTACTGTCCCAATTCCACGGCCCATTTCAAAATTCTCCCGGTAAAGTCTGCCTTTTCAAAGAGCACCTTGAGTGGAAACTCGGTCAGCACAACTATTGTATGGGCGTGAAAATAGTGTGCCAGCTTTCTTGACGCCATCATCAGGGCTAGCGCCAATTTTTCCAGCGGAAGATATCTCGTTTTGGCCGGGAGCAGAGTCTTGCTTACATAGAAGATGGGCAAGTGCTGGATGCCTTCGGCGCGGACTAGCACGGTGCTCACCGTGTGTTGAGAGACCGCCAAGTAGAGGTACAACTCTTTGCCCGGCTGAAGTGTGACTAAGATAGGGGCTGAGGAGAGGTACACTTTCAATTCTGCCAGAGCACTGTCACATTCGTCATCCCAGAAGAACTTGGTCTTCAAAGTTTTGAAGAAGGGCCTGCAACGATCTGAAGACCGGCTAATAAATCTGATCAGCACGGTTACCATCCCTGCAAGATGTTGCACGTCCTTCGTGGAGTTTGGGCGCTCCAGGTCTTGTATAGCCTTGATCTGTGACGGGTCGGCTTCCATCCCTCGATTTGTGACCAGAAAGCCCATAAACTTCCCTGTGTCGACTCCAAAGGCGCATTTAGAGGCATTCAGACGAAGCTTGTGGCATTTAAGTATAGCAAACATCTCTGCTAGGTCGGCGAGGTGTTGAGACTTCTCCTTACTTTTCACCACCATGTCGTCGATGTAGGCCTCCATGGTGCGACCCAGCAGTGGAGCGAACATCTTTGTCACCATCTGTTGAAATGTTGCTCCGGCGTTTTTCAGTCCGAACGGCATGACTTTATAGCAATACAAGCGTCTGGGAGTAGTGAACGATGTGATCTCTCGGTCCGGTTTATACATGGCTATCTGGTGGTAGCCGCGATACGCGTCTAGGAAGCTAAACCTCTAATGGCTAGCGGTTAAGTCCACCAGCTGGTCAATTCGAGGAAGGGGAAAGCTATCCTTTGGGCAAGCACGGTTGACTGTCTTGTAGTCAACGCAGACCCGCCATTTACCATTCTTCTTCGGAACCACCACCGTGTTGGATATCTACCGAGGGTATTGCACCTCTTCTATGGCCCCAGCCTCCAGCAGGTTCTTCACTTCCTCAGCCACTACCTCAGCATGGTGCAAGGCTGAGCGACGTGTTCTTTGGATGAATGGCCGTGCATTGGGGAAGACGTTCAACTAATGGAAAATGAAGCTCGGGTCGACGCCAGGCATATTGTAAGGCGTCCACGCAAAAGCCTCCAAATTGGAAGTCAAGAAGTTGACATAATCTAACCGCTCAGTGCTAGACAAAGATGATCCCAAGAGGAAGACCTTGGTTGGGTCGTTCTCGTCGATGCGCACTTCCACCAAATCCTCGACTGATTTTTCCTCGGCCTTTCTACTACGTCTTCAAGGACCTCCTTTCCCTTGGGTCCCTCAATCATTTGGACGAACCCCTTGGCTGCTCGGCTGCCATTTACCGTAACGAAGTATTGTTTCGCCATCACCTGGTCTCCCCAAACTTCTTCTATTTGTCCAGTTAGTGCCGGAAAGCGCAATACCTGATGGTAAGTCGACACTACTGCTTGCATGGCATGCAACCAGCCCCCGCCCAAAATTAAGTTGTAGGTGGATGGGACCTTGAGCACCCAGAATTCTACTTGCTTCACGACTGAACCCGCTTTGACCAGCAATATGATCTTCCCTACCGGCCACTTTGGCTGTGAGTTGAATCCAACCAAAGGAGACGTCGCAGGGGCCAAATCCTTGTCCTCCAGCTTCATCTGCTTGAAAGCGTCATAGTACATAATTTCGACCGAACTCCCCTGGTCGATCAAGATTCTCTTGATGTCAAAGTCTTTGACGCAAAGAGTTACCACTAGGGCATCATTGTGGGGCATCTGGATCCTCTCCAAATCCTTGCTTGAAAAAGTAAGGACGTCTTTCTCCTCGGTCCTCCCCTTCTTCACAGCAGGCTGAACGGAGAGCACTTCCCTCATGTGCTCGGCCTTCTTGATCATCCCCCTCAGCTCGCAGACCCTGGCCGGTTCAATGATGCCATGGATGATGTTGATTGCACCTTGCGGCGCCGCGTCCAGGGCGGCTAGGCCGTTTGGTTCGGTTTGTCCTGATGGTGCGGCCTTCATGCTCCATCTATGTATTGGTCAAGATGCCCGGCCGCCACTAATTCCTCCAAGTGTTGTTTGAGCGGCAAGCAGTCCTCTGTTCGGTGCCCTCGTTCCTCATGGAAGGTGCAGCGATATTTTGAATTGAAGCCTCTTTGCGCACTCCCCAACTTGGCCGACCAGCGGACAAAAGGCTCGCCTCGGATCTCGCTCAAAATGCGGTAGATAGGGATTTTAAGGACCATGGTGATTCCAGTCCGCGCCTTCAATTTTCTCTTGGCATCTTCTGCTACGTCGCGGGGAGCATTAGCTCGGTCATTTCTGCGACCTTTGTTTCTGTCATCGCGGTTTAGGCCACGACGTTGATCTTTTGACCGGTCATTCGGGCGGTTATCCTCCTGCCCGACCAAGTGAACTTTCCCTGCACCTTTCTGTCCGCCGCGACCAGATTTGCCTTCTCGGTCGCAGAGGCGGCATCCTCCTCCACACAGATGTGCTCATTGATCCGCTGCATCAAGGACTCCATAGTGGTCGGCTGGTGCATCGTGAGAGAATCTCGCAGCCTATGTCCGACTAGGAGACCCCACTTGTACTGAGTGATCGCCAGATTGGTAGGACAGTCGAGGATCTCGTTATAAGTTTCCCAGTACCTCGCATTGTATGCCTTCAATGAACCTCCAGATTCCATCTTGATGCCCAGGAGATGGTCGACCTCCTTTGGTGTTCGAGTGTTGGTTTTGAATCTGGTGACGAAGGCTTCCACGAGTTGCTGCCACCCTTCGATACTCCCCTCTGGGAGCCTTTCAAATCACTTCAAGCCCAGCTCTCCCAAGCTTGCTGGGAATATGAGGCACATCAGGGCGTCATTGCGCCGGTGGCCAGCCATTACTTGCCGGTAATGACTCACGTGCATGTACGGATCCGTCTTGCCGTTGTACAAAGTGAACTTTGGCTGGTGGAATCCAGCTTGGGAGTGGGGTACTCTCAATTTCTGGGGGACAGCGGCGTGGCTGTAAGTCTCGCCAACTCCTTGTCCACCAGCGCAGGGGCCATTACTCTGGGAGCTGGCATCGCCACTTCTTCGCTACAGTGAACTGGAGCACTCAACCTCTGCAATGCTGGCACTCTCTGAGCCTCGCGCCGACGAGCCCTTTCCTCCAACATATTCCTCAAGTCTCTGGAACGGGAGGAGGATGAGTACCTCGATGTCGATGACGGGCACGAGGGGTAGTATGTGCTGTCGCAAGTGAGGGATCTACCCTCCCTTTGGTCGGAATCTCCAACCCCATAGTTCCTGGTGATGGAGAGAGAGTGAGTCCTCTCCTGGCGGCGGCTACTAAAACGAGGGGACAGGGTGCTCTCACTGAGGTTGCCCTCTCTAGCAACACCCTTTCCTTTAATCTGGCGCTTCAGCATCTCCATCTCTGCCGCCATCTTGCAAAAGAGGGCGTCTTGGTCTTTGAGTTTGTGCTCCAGGCACTGCGCACGGGAATCCCCCTGCTGCCGACGGCCCTCTGGACTCTTCAAACGATCAGAACTCCTGCCGCGTTTGTCTCGCACACCTCGCGAAGAAGTTTCTAGGCCCGCCACAGCCGGAACATTCGGGGGGCCATCTCTCATTCGGACATACTCCGGAGTGACACCGTCGACAACGGACAGTGGAATTTCATCGTTGTTGGCCATGGAAATGGTCGAAGAGGCTTGAAGAACAAGGGTTGAATATCAAAGACTTCCCACAGACGGCGCCAATTGTACGGGGGCGAAATATCCTATGCTTTCCGTACTCCTTGGACTCCAAGCTTTTCGTGACGGTGTCTAACTTGACAACACAGAAACAGTGAGCTGCCCGGCAGTGATTTGCCGGAAAGACCCTCCGACGATCAAGTCAAATTACTTGAGGAAGAAGAAGGGTGTTCGAGAGAGAGAGAGTAGGAGTTGTTCAGATCGCATACCTCTAACGTTCCCCCTCTCTTCCTTTTTCTAGGCTGGCCATGCAGCCTTAGGGATTGTGCGCGCACTACCTCTGATGTCCTTCCCTGGACAGGTGGCAGTGCCCGCCTCTCACCACCTCACGCATGTAAAGGTTCAGTCCTCCAACCAGTACATGCAGAACTGCCAAACAGTATTGATGCGTGCTTGGAGCAGATTTCCTCTCCCTCATGACATTGGCCCAGGTGGCATACTTAACCGGAGTACAACGACCGGCCTATCCGTGGTGGAGAATTGCCTCCAGAAGCATGCAACCGAGCTAGGAACTACCGACTTGTCCCTTGGCAAAGGGGTAAATATCCAATTTTCATAGCCGAGCTGTTCTCGACCGGTGCATCCTGGCTAACCGGCTGTGAGGCATGCCAACCTCCCCCCGTTCTTTCTTCAATCTCGGTTGCCCAAAGTTCATTTATCTCGGCTGTCCGGCTGGAGGCACGCCGGCCCTCGCCGCATCCTTAGTCTAGCCCGGGCCCCTAGCTCGGTTGCCACACGCCATTACGTGCTCCGCCAAATGTTTACTTAGCCTCAGCTCGGTCAGGCCTTAGTTCACGCCTGGTTGGACGATCTCCTTGACCGTGCAAAACCGATCCACAGGCCGTGTTAGCAGAGGAGATAGCGTGGCGCCGTGAGGTCCGTCACGACCCGTGCTACCGTAGCTCGGCCGTACCAACAGTGCAAATCTCCCCTCTCATAGTTTGTGATCTTCAATGGCAAGTGATAAAATACTATACAAGAGTGTTGTCACAATACTTTTCAGAGCTTATCATCAAGATATATCTTAAATTAAATGCAATACGCACAAATACTTAAATTTCTTTAGCAATTTTGGAAAAAAAAATTATTCAAATTACTTCATGTAAATTAATATTATCAATTTTTTTTCATTAACTTACTAAAAAAAAGTTTTTTGGGATGATAACAGTAATTTTTAACATATCTATTGTATAAATAGTATTAAGTATATTGCGTTATTAATTTATTCCATGCAGACAAATATGTATTGATGCATGTATATATTTAATTTAAACAACTTTGTTTCATGATATATTTGTTTTTTATAATTATATGTATATATATATATATATTTTCCCTACCAAAACAACAATTGAACCGAGAAATAGATGAGGTTAGATATTAGTATTAGAAAATTTTCTATTATACTTCCTATGAAGTATGATTATATAATAAAAAATACATAAATTTACAATCAACTTTGAAAATAAATTAGACCTTAGGGCACATGAATTAGGGCAACTATTCTTCCATTTAAATCTGATAGTGAGAGAGAGGACTCACCGGACGTTGTTCTTTGCTGCTTGTTGTCGTCGCTGATTGGCTGCTCATTGCACACACCGATGATGCTCTGACTTTAGGCCATTAAAACCAGAACCAGAACTTGAACTTGAACCTGAAATAAAATTTTAACAAATTAATCTTTGGAATCCTACTTTTTAGAGAGATAAATCGTAAAGGGGGAAAGATTAAACCCTAAAACCTAATTTATATATATATATATAATTTAAAAATGAATCTGAGATTTTTGAACTCTCGAACCTAAGATTTTCCTCACAGGTCGCCAATCATCGGTTACCATTCGCCGGTCGCCAATTGACAGTCGTTCGCCGTATTTGACCTTTGGTTTTTGTTTCGTTCTGGGTTCATTAAAATTTACACAAGTAAACCAAGCAAACACAAATAGAAAATAAAATAGTTTATTAAAATATTATTTGATATATTATTAAAATTAAATATATATATTTTATGTTCACTAATCTTATCAAACCGAATTTCTTTTATTTGAGCTTGGCTCAATTAACAAAAGGCCCTAAAAATATGTTCAAACTAACCGAGTTTAAATTATTTTTCAACAGTTCGATTCATTTGTAACTTTATCTTAAAACTTGTTGAATTTTGCATTTTATTTATCAAATTCAAACCTAAACTATTAAAAGCCACCCAAGCCTGCCTATTATGGTTGGGTTGGTCCATAACTCTTTTAGCATGTTTGTTTGGTGTGATTGAAGGGTGGGATTTGACTAATAGTTCATCTGGACTAATAGTCTATTGTTTGTTTTAAATTTTATACACCTGACTATTAATCCCAAATCTATGGGACTATTGTATCCCGTGGAGGGAATAAGACACAAATCATGAGATAACTCATCCCATGGGGAGCTTTTACCTACACACATCAATTCCCTCTATACACACACTTAATGATATTTAATTTTGTTACAATTTTATCCCTAAGTGAAATTACTATTTTAGACATCATTGTTGATTCAAAACGTCTCAATGTACACATCCATCCAGACTTCACATTTGTTGCATCGTGCACACATCCATCCAATTCAAACTTCTCCAAGTTTGTAGCTTCATTGAGCTAGAAGTGAAAGCAGAGTATTCACTCATTCATAGCTTCTTCCAAGTTCGTAGCTTCTTCCATTAAGCTCCAAGTTCGTAGCTTCTCAATGCACTCATTCATCATACATTAAGCTAGAAGGGAAAGCATCAACCTTCCTCATTCATCATTGTTATGGAGGATTTGCCTTCTGAAAATCAGCAAATAAATGTTATGAGAAACATAAGCGAAGAAAATGTGAGTTTCTCTTGTTTTTTTTTTTTTTTTTTTCCAGCATCGTTCGGATAACCAGAGTTGAATTATATTATTTTGTTCAGAAATCTACTACCGAAATAAGTATTTAATTTCGGAAGTTGTTGTCCAAAATAAGTTAACTTTTACAACATTCAACTTCCGAAATTTTAAAATGAATTTGGACAACTACTTCCGAATGAAGTAAATTTTTTTTCCCATTTTATATTCCAAAATTGCAAACTGCATACCAAATTTACAGTTTTGAATTGCAAATTAATCTTTATAATGCCATTAAAAATTTGTAATGTTATACAAAACATATAGGAATATGTATCAACTCAAGGAAGTCAGGTTTGCGCGGATTTTGTGTTGGATTACACTACTCAATTCACAATTGAACAGGTTCACTCTACGAAATTATAATGATTATGTTTTGAAATGCTCAGCAAATGTAAATGTTTGATAATATTTATTTGACTTTGTAGGTATTC
Source organism: Camellia granthamiana (assembly GCA_036172215.1). Classification (NCBI taxonomy): domain Eukaryota; kingdom Viridiplantae; phylum Streptophyta; class Magnoliopsida; order Ericales; family Theaceae; genus Camellia; species Camellia granthamiana. The sequence continues at coordinate 30,908,847 of CM069917.1, read as the reverse complement.
AAAAGTAAGGATGAATTGCTCAATTGGGTATGTGAAGTTGGAAAGAGAAATGGTTTGGTCATTGTAATCAAAACATCAAACTATGGTGGAGGGAAAAAAAGACCCAGGATGTATATTGCTTGTGAGAGGAGTGGCCAATATAGAGCGACAAAGAAGTTAAAACATGATGGCAACAATACATCAAGAATAATCGGTACGAAGAAGTGTGGTTGTCCTTTTGATATGAGGGCTCACAGGTTTACCACACATGATGAATGGACATTAATCGTAGTATGCAGATTGCATAATCATCCACCTGCGGAGCACCTTGAGGGACATTCATATGAGGAGAGGCTATCAAAGGATGAGAAAGCATTGTTAATGGATATGTCAAAGAGCATGGCTCGGCCAAAAGAAATCCTAGTAACCTTGAAACAGCAAGATGCCCTCAATGTAAGCACACTTAAAACCATTTACAATGTATGCCATCGAAACAGGGGTGGTACAGAGAGCTGGAAGATCACAGATGCAACACTTATTGGGTGAATTGGCCAAGTATAATTACATTGAGCACCATCGATCAGAAGAGTCGACGATGACTGTGACAGACTTGTTTTGGGCACATTTTACCAGTTTGGACTTATTTCGGTCTTTCCCACGTATATTAATTATGGATTGCACATATAAAGCCAACATATATCGTTTTCCTCTTCTTGAAATTGTGGGAGTGACATCAACTGAAATGACTTTCTCTGTAGCTTTCGCATACTTACAATATGAGAGGGTCGATAACTATGTGTGGGTGTTAGCTACATTGCGTGATGTCGTGGATGGTTTTGTTGTGCCAACAATTATTGTTACTGATAGAGAGCTAGCCTTGATGAATTCCATACATGAGATATGCCCGAGTGGCAGACATTTATTATGTCGTTGGCATATCAGTAAGAATGTATTGACCAAATACAAGAAAATGTTTGAGACACAGCAGAAATGGGAGAAGTTCAACCATGAGTGGAACTCTTTAGTGTATTCATCTTCTGAAATTCAATACGATGAGTGTCTTAAATCATTACTTAAAGTATATAAAGGGTAAGATAAATGGAAAGTGTTAAAATTATCTCAGGATGAGTAAACTTACATCAGTAGCTACCAAACTGTCAAGCTCAACTCGAAAAGATTTCAAATGATCAATAGAGGAACCCGCCTCTCTCCTAGATGCCTAATGGTACACGTGTGGCAGGTCTTTATTGTAGCCCATGTTCTGGTGAGGCCGGAAGTGCTCATAATCCACGCCTCCAAAAGAGTCATATAACCACCCATCTACTTAACCCCGGACCGGCTAGCATACCCCAATTGTTTGTATAAAAATAGTAATGCAGCAGCACCCCAAGCGTAAGTATGAATGGATCCCAAATCCATTAATAAGCCAAGGTAAACAACAGGAACTCTGCCGCCACTCTTGTCACTAAAGAGTGTACATCCCAACGGAAACAACAAATAAGCTTTAGCAACGCAATGTATAGCCTCCTCAGGGTCTGAATCTGTGACACCAACAAACTGACTTCGCAACCACTCAAGCCTGACTGAATTGCCACCAGCAATAGAAATCTCTTCATGTGCTACACGTTCAATAATCCCCAAGCCAGAAACTAGTAGTGTAACTGCATAATGATTCGTCACATCTGGTATGCTGATTAATCTACCTACAATGGGAAGGCTAAGAATATTGCCAACATCATCCAAAGTCAACGTCATCTCACCAACTGTCATGTGAAATGTGTTCATCTCAGGTTGCCATCTCTCAACAAAATTGGAGATTAGAAGCTTGTTGACGAACCAATAAGTGCAACGAGCTAACTGTGATAGCCCAGACTACTCAACAATGGCTTTGAATTTGGTGTTGTTGTCTACTGACCACCATGGCCATTCAAGGATCTTCGAAGAGTGATTATGACACTTTAGGGGCCCTCGTTCCTATAACACAAATGATATCTCATTAGAAACACCATACAACACAAAAAAAAAAAAAAAAAAAAAAATCATATACAAATGAATTTCACTTCTACTCAGGAATGTTTACCTCCCCATGCCAAATAACTGCATCGACATGACTATTGAAACTCCGTAGTATTGATGGATCAGTCGGTCCACCTGGAAAAGCATGAGTAAGGTACTCTTCCTGGACAGTAGGAGAATCGGGTAAAAAGGCGTCCTCCACAGCAATGTCAGGCATATCATAGTTTGGAACTCGTCTTTGGCTTTGGCTTCGACTTTGACTGGCACTGGGGATATCATATTCTACCGAAACTGGATCACGACCTCGACCTCGTCCTCGCCCACGCCCTCGTCCCCGTTCATGGTCAACATCCAATTCACGACGTCGTCTATTTGAAGCAGTAGGTGGGACACATTGATATTCAAAATCCATATTATTTGTAAAAATTAATATGTTTGATGATTATACAAATGTAAAAAAGAATATACAAAAGAAGGGGGGGGAAAAAAAAAAAAAACATTGTTCGGAAGTTGAAAACCGAAACAAAAAATTAATTTCGGAAGTTGATTGTTGTCCGAATTTAAAATATTCAGAAGTTGACTGTCGAAATAATCAAAAATTTTCGGAAACCTACTGTTGAAATAAATCACTAATTTTGGATTCCCACTTCCGAACAAATTCCTTAATTTCGGAAAACCAATTCCGAACAATTTGTTTACACTTGGTGGGCCTTCGTTTGTTTTCAAAATGATAAAAACAAAACTCTACATTGCAAACTAAATAGGAATGAGGATTGAAAAGTAAACTCACCTAAATACCAATGAGGATTGAAAATGTGTTGGAATGCTTCAATGGGATGTCATAATGGATGCAGCTTTGGGGATGAAAGCTGTTGTGAAGCTTCTACTATGGGGTAATGTCTTCAACACGGTAAGCTTCAGGATTGAAGATGTAGCTTCAGCTTCAATGGGCACCGTTGGAGAGTTGGGTTTGGGGTCGAGGGTGTGTGTGTGTGTGTATGTATATGAGGGTAGATGTGGAATGAACCGTGTGTGCAGTGAGGGTAAACTAATTAGGAATTAATTTTTTTGGTGTGTATAGTGAGAAGGATGTGCAAAGAGTGTATTTGGTGTGTGTAAATAGATGCTCCCCATCCCATGGAATTAGGTTGCCAAATTACATTGTTGACCCTTTAGTATTAAATATCTTTTTCCTCATGGTATTAATTATACTTAATAAAGTAGTCTCAATTTAAAAATAAAATAATTTTATTTAATTTTTATTGCTGTTTTATTTATTTATTTATTTAAAATAATTTTTTATATGTTTTATTTTAAATTTTTGTTGATATTTTATTTAATTTCATTATTTAAATTTTAATAGATGTTTTATTTAATTCCATTATTTAATTATTATTATTTTTTAAAATAAATTTATTTAAAATTTTAATTAAAAAATAGCATATATTTTTATTGATATTTTATTTATTTAATTTAAAAAAAGTATTTAATTGTGTAAAAAATAAAATAAAATAAATTTTTATTTAATCAAACTAAAAATAATTAATATGTTTAATATTACTATTACTTAGTAAATAATTGAAAATGGTAAAATAGTCATTTGGAAATTTATCTTTCTCCATCATATTCCAAACAAATATAGAATTCATACCCTATCTAACCAAATAGTCATTTTCTGTCATCTAATCATATGACTAAACAAACACGGGATACATATCCTATATAACCAAATAGTTGTAGGACTATGAATCCCAGAATTACAATTTGATGTATTCCAATCCCCTCTTATCCAGTTCGTCTAAACAAACATTTTTGGGTTGGGGACTCTTGGACGCTTGAAAAACAGAAAAAAAGAAAACTAGACTGTGTAGGAACAAAATTGTTTATTTAATTGCTATCAATCTGGACCATTTTCATTACATTGAGGCTCCGTTTGTTTTTCTATTTTCATGTAAAATGATTTTGTACAATTTTTTATTTTTATTTTTATTTTTATTTTTCAGTATTCGGTTAATATTTAAAAATATTTTCTATGACAAAAAACTAAGTAAAGAATCAATTATGGAGTAAATTTTGAAAAGAAAAAAATAAAAGAAAATCATATTCATACAAAATTTTCATGTAGAATTGAACACAACTGATGTGGTAATATCACTCTTATAACTATGAACTATAGCAATGCGAATTTTAAATTTCAATGAGTAGATATAATGTAACAAATCATTATATATAGATTTTTTGTATACAAATTTTCATTTGTATATCATTAATATTAAAAGAAGGGTTTTTTTAGTTTAAGATCCCTAGTAATATTTTTTTAGAAAGATAATAACAACACAATTTCCTATATTAATTTTAGGTCCTCCAAAACACATGATGACAAAATTTTATAATTTTTTTTTTACTCATTTCAAAATTTCAAAATACTATAACTTTTGATCTACATATCTTTCTTTCTTTTTTTATATATAAAATTTGTATTTTTGAAATCGTTTCATCAAGATCTATAAAACAATATCCATAATAAATATAAAATTATTAAAAAAAAAGAAGATGAGAAATTTCATTGACCTAAGATATGTTAGTGAAATTTTAGTTGGTCAGTGAAATTTTGATGGCCAAGTAAGTAAAATTTCATGAATTTTTTCTTTAGAATCTCATATTACTTATGGATCTTATTTGAAAGATCTTGTCAATAGGATTCTAAAAATATAAATTTTACAAAAATGGAGTTGTAAATAAAAAATTATTAAATTTTAAAATTTTGAAATCATTTAAATCAATGTAGGGTAAATTACATTGACACCTCCTGAAGTTTATGTTTATTACAGTTCCCCCTCACCTTTTGGAAATTACATCCCCCCCATTGAGGTTTAAAGTTTCATTACAGATTGCTCCCTGAGGTTTAAAGTTTTATAACAGCTCCCCCCTTACCGTAATGATCATCATATATAAAATTATATTAACAGGGGGGGTCAGTGTAATTTACCCAATAATGTAAAAGGTGGGATAAAAGACATAATATTTATATATATATCAAAGGTGGGATAAAAGACATAATCATATATATATATACATAACTAGTGTTTTTTTCTTATCGTATGTGGCACATTCTAAAAGTTTATTGTTTTTAAAAAAAGTCACATCAACATGCATTTTCCATTTACATATGAAATTCTACACAAACTCAATTTTAATTATAATAACCAATTTTTATATGGATTCTATTTAAGAAATACTTAATTTTCATATATAAAATTATAATTTAATTGTTATGATATTTGCAAAAAAAAAAAAAAAAAAAATCAATCTTGATATGTAACGAGTTGAATCAAATTGAATTTTGCCCTTATTATTATTGTTGTGGTATCATGGACAATTCTATTTAAATTGGTGAAAAAAAAATTATCTTACTTGTTGATTTCGACTTCGTAAGGCCTATTTGGCATTTTTTTTGAGTTTTAATTATTCTTGAGTCTTGACGATTAAATGAGATATATTTAATTTTTGGGACTTATTTGATTAACCCTTACTTAACCATTTTGGTTCATATTTAATTATGTGTGTGGTGGAGGCCACCTTGAGTCTATTTAGATTGTTTTATACTTTAATTTCAGTTGGAGATTTATTCTAGATTATTAAATTTGATTTATTTTGGATCTAATTGATTGAATTACGACTCATTTGTAACCACCTATTATTGTTGTTGTTATTATCATTACCGTAATTATTTATTTCACTACCATGAGAGAGTTACAAATATTTATGGTGTGCACTATCAAATGACGTATATTTTGTGGTGAGGAAAAAAAATTATAACATTTTATAAATTATGTTACAAAATTTTATAATGTAATTATAATACACCTCTCATTCTATAGATATATATATATATATATATATGAATGTGTATAAAAAGATAATAAAAATAAAAATAAAATTAATTTTTGGCAAGGGGCAGACCCACGTGAGGTACAGCACCCTCCCTCTTCTCTTTTCACTTCATTGTTTTTTTCTTCTTTTTGTTGTTGAGCAGCATCATCTCTCTCCCTCTATCTCTCTCTCGGCTCTCAGTTTTCTCTCTCTGTCTTAGATTTTTTTTTTCTTTTCTCTTTTACATTTATCATGTAAAACCTTTGATCTACCAAAATCGCATTAAGTTTTAGAATCTAGTTCTTAGGCCAAATTGAAGAGTTTGGCGAGAACAACATTTTGACCGGTAGAGATCGAAATTCGACAAAGTCGAAAATTTGGGGTTTTGTTGGTTTCCTCTTCTAGCTATTGAGGTAGGGATTTTCTAAACCTTTTGTATGTGTCTTAGCTTTATTATGTGTTATTTTGATAATATAACACTTGAAGATATTATTGGTTTCTATTAAAAATATATTTAATTTATGAAAAGGGAAAGATTCTCAAAATTTTTTATTTTTTTTATTTTTTTTTAAAGTTTTCAACTTGTTAAATGTGGTTGTTGGGACCCCAAGAGTTGAGAAATTTATCTTTAAAATGAGAAATTCCCAAATTTTGATCAAACCCTAGGAACTTGAAATGTTGAAATTGAAGTGTTGAAAGCATGGGTTTATTGAACAAATGAGGAATATGTAAGTGGATGTTCAAAGGGATGAGATTGACAAGAATGTTATTGAGAATATTGGAAACTATTGAGATTCTTTTAGAAATTGTTTAATTTGAAAATATTGAACTCTTGAGAAAGATGCAAAATATTTATCATATTAAGGTATTGAGAAATGTTGAAAGAAACATATGTTATTTTTAGCATTATAAATTTTTTTAGTGAATCCTTGAGTTTGAATAAAAAGAGGAAATTGATGAAATTTTTGAAAGAATATTATAATTCTTGATTGAGTTGAAAAAGAGGAGATTGAACATGTGATTGTTACTCGTATGTTAAAATTATTGAAGATATAAGATTATGAGTTATATTTATCTCTTAAAATTTATATTTTGTATATAGATAATTATTTGGGAAATTGATGGAAGGTTGTATTGATTGTGGTAGAAATTGCGATGTGAATCAGGTAAATTGAAATATTTGCAAATTCATACATGGCATTGAGCATTGCATATTGTCATGATTTAATTCCCGCATTGGATCTGAGAAATTGATTTTTAAATTGATTCATTAAGAATATTTGAAATGTATTGAGTTACAAGGTAAATACGTTTGGTAAGTCTGGATAGGCGGTGTAGAATGGTATTGTTTAAGTTGGCTTGAGTGTCCAGGGTAAAAGACCGAAAACACGCACAGAGTAGGTACCACGTGCCTTCCGGTTAGGAACCAGTAAAGTGAAGATTGGTAGTGCTAGTTATGCCTACTTGCAGACACCAGCCTAGGGATTACCTGTGTCATATTTACCACCCCTTGTTCTATCAAATGGATGATTAAATTGGTTATGTTTTTGAACAAGTGCATGGCATGAGAATTTCAAAATGAGAAAACTTGTATTTTTGACATTGGCATCTCATATGCATTGCACCTCATGATATTGTTAAACTACATGCACTTTATTTAGATTATCTCTGCTCAACTTTATGCTCATCCCTTAGTGGAAGCCATTTTCAGGTGATTACGATGTGCCTTTGCCGAAGTGAAAGCAATGAGGAACTTTTGGAGCACGAAGCTCGGTTTTTATTTGTTTTATTTTTGTAAGCAAAGGGCTATTCGTGTTTGGGTGTGAACACCACTTTTGTGTAACCGGGCAAGGCCTTGGAACTTGTAGCCAATAAGGCATTATTTGGTACTTAGCTTGCTTTAAATTTCTATCATCACATGTTATAGATTCATATTTTAAAAATGGTGAATGTATGAATGCATGTGATTTGTTTATGAATCTTACTAGAAAGTCATGAATTGAAAAAAGGGGGTTTTCAGTCCTTACATTAATGAATGTAATATTTGTTATTCTCTCTCTCCCATGTTAATGATGGAATAATTGAGAATTAGATCATGTTATTATAAGAATTCTGAAGAATTTCTATATATTCAATTGTATTTACTAAACAAAGAATACATCACTTATATAAAATACTAAATCCTAATCCTAAACGAATACATCATTGATATAGGATTCTAATAAATATAGAACACCAATCCTAAATAGGAAACAGTATTCACATAATATATATACTAATATTATTATTCTTACACCCCCGCTCAAACTCAAGGTATTTAGGCAGAAAACACTGAGATTTTGCCAAGAAGAAACTGAAACCGAGCAGTGGTGTAAGTCTTGGTAAAGAAGTCAGCAAGCTGCAGAGCTGAAGAGACGAAAGGAAGCGAGATAGAGCCAGACTGCAGCTGCTGAGAAACAAAGTGACAATCAATCTCAATGTGCTTGGTCCGCTCATGAAAGACAGTGTTATGTGCAATATGAATAGCACTGCGGTTGTCACAATAGAGAAAGGTTGGGGAACACTGAGGGACGCCCAAGTTAGAAAGAAGACAATGAAGCCAAACAACTTCAGCAGTAGCATGAGCCATAGCACAATACTCAGCTTCGGCAGTAGAGCGAGCAACAACAGTTTGTTTTTTTCTTTTCCAAGAGATCAAGGAATCGCCAAGAAACATACAGAAACCAAACGTGGACTTACGATTAGTAACATCAACAACCCAATCAAAATCAGCATAGGCCACTAAAGCTAGAGAGAAAGTAGAGGACAATAGTAAACCCTAAAAAAAAATAGTACCTCGGAGATAGTGAAGAATACGAACCAAGGCAGCCCAATGTGTAGAGCGAGGAGCACAGACAAACTAGCTAACCACATGAACAACATAGACAAGATCAGGACGGGTAACCGTCAGATAGACTAAGCAACCCACGAGCTCTCGATATAGAGTAGGATCATCCAAAAGAACACCATCAGTAGTGTTGAGCTTTACATTAAGCTCAATAAGGGTATCAGAAATCTTAGTGTTAGTAAGACTGGCTCGATGAATGACCTCATTGGCATACTTGGCCTGAGAGAGAAAGTAGCCCTTGGGAGAAGAAGCTATCTCAATACCAAGAAAATATCGCAATGGGCCCAGATCCTTCATTTCAAAGGTGCGGAAAAGATGCTGCTTGACCTCAGATATAAGAGAAAAGTCAGAACCAGTGATGATCATATCATCCACATACAGTAATAACGCAACAAATCCAGCAGAGGTATGGAGAAGAAATAAAGTAGAGTCCTGGGCGCAAGGATGAAACCCAAGCTCAGTAACAGCAGTCTGAAAGCGATCATACCAAGCATGAGGAGACTATTTCAGACCATACAGAGCACGCCGAAGGTGACAAACTTGTTCAGAGGGATGGTGAAGGCCAGGAGGAGGACGCTTGTAAACCTCTTTAGTGAGATGGCCATTAAGAAAAGCATTCTTAAAATCCATCTGATAAAGAGGCCAAGAACGAACAACAGCGACAGAGATCAAAGTACAGACAGTAGTCATCTTAGCAATAGGAGCAAAGGTCTCCTCATAATCAACACCATACTCCTGTGAGAAACCTTTGGCAACCAGATGAGCTTTGTAGCGCTCAAGAGCACCATCAAAATGAGTCTTGACTTTATAGACCCATTTGTAACTAACCAGATTCTTACTAGCAGACAAAGGAACCAACTCCCAAGTACTAGTTTTTTGTAAAGTAGACAACTCATCCTCCATAGCTTGAACCCAATGAGAATCCTGACAGGCCTCCTTGTAAGACTGAGGTTATGAAAAAGAGTGAATAGCAGAAAAAAATGTACGATAGGAAGCCAAAAAACATGTATTAAACCAACCCAACCTATTTGGAAGATGACGTACTCGAGTAGGATATGGGTGTGCAGCAAGGTCAGAGTCGTCAGAAACAGGAGGATCAGTAACAGGGGTAGAGACAACCAGTGGAGGAGGAGCCTTGCGACGAGAATAAACTAACAATGGAGGAGGAGAATAAACCGAAGGAGGAGTAGTAGCTAGAGGTGAAACAGGAGGAGAAGATGGAACAAGCTTAGGAGGAACTGTGGAGATGTACTCATCAGACGGGACCTCAGAAGGAAACGGATCAATATAAACCAAATTCTCTTTGGAAACTGGGGTGGTGAGAGGAGGAAGCTGAAAGTAAGGTAGACGTTTGAGAAAGGAAACATGATGGGAGACATAAAGATGATGGGAAATAAGGTCGTAACATCGATAGCCTTTCTAAGTAGGACTATAACCTAAAAGACACAAAGGACAGACCGAGCACTAAGTTTGGTCCTATCTTTGCGGGAAGAAGGACAAAACAAGTAGACCCAAACACACGAAAAAGGGAGTAGTTAGGAATTTGGGAGAACAAAGCCTCATAAGGAGACCGACCAAAAAGAAGGGAAGTAGGCATGCGATTGAGAAGAAAAGCAGCAGTACAAACTGCCTCTCCCCAAAATGGAGTCGGAATTGAGGCAAAGAGAAGATGAGACCTTGCTGTCTCAAGGAGATGACGATGTTTACGCTCAACTCGACCATTTTGGGCAGGTGTATCTATATAGGAAGTTTGGTTAATGGCACCCAAATTGGCCAAATACTCACAGAAGTCATTTTTAAAATATTCCCCACCCAAGTCAAACCGTAACACTTTAATTGTAGACCCAAACTAAGTTGTAATCATAGACTGAAAGGTACGGTATATCGGATAAAAATCAAACTTATGAGTCATAAAATAAACCCAAGTATAATAGATGTAGTCATCAACAAATGACACATAGTATGCAAAACCCCTTTGGTGAGAACAGGAGAAGGGCCCAGACATCAATATGAACTAAAGAAAACGGTGTAGCTGATATAGAAGTACTTTTACGGAAAGGTAAAGATGTCATTTTGGCAAGTTTACACCCCGACACTCGTTAGGTTGACTAGGAGAAACTTTACCCAATATACCTGACTGAGCTAAAGACCGAGAATCTAACTGACACAAATAGAAAGGACTTGACAGAGAATCTAACTGAAAAGAAGAAAAGGTAGTTGGAGAGGTAGTCATAGGCAGATGCAAGCTCTCCATCACATAGAGGTCTCTAACTCTACGGCCAGTCCCAATCTACTGCTTGGACATCCGATCCTGCACAGAATAGATAGAAGAAAAAAAGATAACATCAAAACCAGAGACATCAAGTTGACTAATAGATAATAAACTGACAGATAACTAAAGAACATATAAGACAGATGGAATCGAGATTGCAGACATAGCAGATGGTAGGACAGACCTAACAGATATAACTAACATACCAGACCTATTAGCGGCATTGATAGTAATAGGAAAGGAAGGGGGAGTACAATTCTGAAGTAAGGAGAGATAATGAGTCATATGATGAGAGGCACCAGAGTCAAAAAGTCAGACAGACGAAGAGATACCTGAAGAAGACCTACGCAAACCTGAATGAAGAAAGGAAAAAATGGAGGCAGACGAAGATGGCTGGAAGGTAGACAGTGTATGCTGAAGTTGACTAATTTGAGCACTCAAGGAAGCCAAGTCAGGATCAGGAACTAGAGCAAATGCAGTAGAACCGGAAGAAGCTTGAAAAATACTTGGAGAAGAAAGGAAAAATTGTGTCCGGGACTGTTGAGAATACAAGCCAAACAGACATCCCAATCCCTTCTTGGGACAGTGATACTTCCAATGGCTCCTTTGATGGCAGAAGACCCACTTATCTGAAGCAAGGAGACCATTCTTGGGCTTTACAGAAGCTAAACCCATCATCATCATAATGAACAAGAGAGAGAAAGATGTCACGATGTAAGTCGTGACTCTAACAGGTGTGACTGATGTCACAATTCCAGCAACTGACGAAGACGAAGTCAAAGAACTGATGTCGTAACTCCAACAAGAGATCAATCACTCGTGAGTCACAAGTAGAGAACAAGAAGCACTAAGGTAACTAGCAGATGTGATGAGCAAAGAGTGACGCAAGTCGCGAACCAGAAAGGACGAATCAGCGAAACCAGAAAAAACCACGATCAGAGACAGTCGCGAGTTAGAGAGAAAAAGTCACGAACAGATGAGGAATCGAAGCACAACTACCACGTCGAATAGATGGGTTAACCAGAAAGAAGAGGCGAACCACGTCAGAGGGCAGTCCTTCGGTGAGAGAGACCCATATGACCCACGAAGCAAGGAGCTTCGATCGATCGTAAACCAGAAAGGGAAACAACGAACCAGAAATAAGAGGTTAGGGTTTCAAACACAAATCTAATACCATGTAAGAATTCTGAAGAATGTTTGTATATTCAATTGTATTTACTGAACAAAGAATACATCACTTATATAAAACACTAAATCCTAATCCTAAACGAATACATCACTGATATAGAATTCTAATAAATATAGAACACCAATCCTAAATAGGAAACAAGAATAAACCTAAACTAATCCTAAATAGGAAACCATATTCACATAATATATATACTAATATTATTATTCTCACAGTTATAAGTTAAATTAGGTTTATCAGACGTATGTATTTTTGGGGCGTTACAGCTTGGTATCAGAGCTACTGGATTTGAATACTTGTAACTTGCGAGAAGTGATTTTTACCACAATGGGTTCATTTCACTAGTCAAAAATGTTGTATATCTTATGTGTGCTTTGTGATAACATGTTTAAGTGACTATGTGGGTATGGGTTTAAACTTTTGAGATGAAATTTATGTCTATGAAATTCTTAGAAGTCCTTTTAGAAAAACACCTGATCAATGCTATTTATATTTGGAAATCTTTGAATGTTTGTGGGACAAATCAATATATTAGAAGAGTAACTCGTATGTGTTCTGTGTGACTATGTGCTTATGTTGTTTGCCTTATATGATTTAGATACATTTGTAGGCTTATGTTTAACCCATATGCAGTGTGTGAGAACTAGTGTGGAGTAATTCTGAGCTTAATTTAGTCTCTACCCGTATAGATATTATGTCATAAAGTGGTAGAGACCGTAGTAAAGGTCATCGGGGTGCCCGAGGTGTTACCATGCAGGAGGATACTTTTCCCCACAAAAAGGAGTAGGTTAGACTAATATAGCCGGGATGATGGATCAAGATGTTATGTAATTAGCATTGAAGCATGGGTTAACCAACTTGTATGATTGTGGGTGTAAGTGTTACCTCAAAATAGCAGAGACTATGTTGCATGGTGAATGGTTTGTTCTTAAGAGGAGTTAGTTATTTTTTTCAGCTTTATATCAAGTTTGTGGAAGTGGGTTAGATGAAAAATCCTGAGAGTAGAGTGGATTAGAGAATAAACTTGTTGTAGTAGTACGGTTTGGTTGTGACCTTAATGATAATTAAAGTAACCTAAGATAAAATGTTTTGGAATGTTGACATCGAAATATGTAAAGCTAGTCTTATATTCCTTTAGGATAGACAAAGTTAGTTTTGGTTGGGTTGTTTCACTTGCTTAATTGACTACATGTGAGGTTAGTGATGGGCCTTGGGCCAATCATTTTGTATGTGTTTGGGAATACATGTGGTGTTAGAATGATAGAAATTATAGTATAGTAAGAGATGTGTTTCTTAGAGAGTTGTTTTATTCATAATTTTGTTGCAAATCCTAAAGGGCGAACGAGATAAATAATTTTGAGATAGATTGGAATGAGATTAAATTTGATTGGGGTTGTGCCATTTGATTGAATTTTTAGTAGGGAAAAAAATAATAGTGACTTGTGATTGACATTTTGGGATATGTGGTCGAGTTTAAATGCTTTCGAGTTTGGTAGAGTCAATTGTCTCGCAGTTGGCTGTTGATGTATCCAAGTACAATAGATGAGTGGTTAGGGATATGATGTGATTGATGTCTTGGGGTTGTGTTAGCAAACCAATGTCTTTAGAAATATTTTTTAAAATGATCTTGTGAGGATGTTGTGATTCTATGGAGATTATGATTAGGTGCCTTGAGATGGTTGATATGACTGTGATTGAGTATTTTCATGAAAATTTATGCTTGATCCATTATGAGTGATTGAAGTTAACTTTTGTAGTTACTCTTACATATGGGTTAGAAATTGTGAAAATGAGAAGTATACGTGAGTATTTTGCGGACGGTGTGTTTCATGCAACTGAAATGGAGATTTATTATTATTATTATTATTATTATTTGTATCCCTTGTCTTTTAGCCATAAGATTGTTTTGTATCCTTAGTGTGAGAGTTGTGAACCCCTTATATTGATCCTTCGTTTTGTTTTAAGTGTGGTGAGAATTTATGTTGTTGGTATGTCGATCTAGTGTTAACATTGGGTTTAATTTGAGTGCATTCAATCTTGAGTGATTAGTGGTGGTCTTAGATAGAAGGTATTTCATGTTGCTTGATAGAAGTGGTTCTTGATTTTGATTAAATTTCATTATGTTTTGAGTGATGCTATCTTAGCAGTTGTTCGGTGAATTTCTCATCAGGGAATAAATTGGTATGAGATACTTTTATTCTTTTGTTAGTCTTGAAAATTGCTTTGAAATGGCCGTTGTGACGTAGAAAATTTCTTAGAATGAACAAGTGGAATTATAGCTTGTGGTTATATCTCTTAGAATTTGGGTAGAAGTGAGTAGTAACTACAACTATGAGTATTTGTTGGTGTAACATTTCATCTTGAGTTGTGTTAGCTTTTTGTGGTGAGTTCGATATGGTAGTTAGTGTCGTTATTTTGTGAAATGAGTAATTATGAGCATTATATTTTATTTTCTTTGCATTTTAGTAAGTTGTGGTGGATTATTTCCAAAATTAAATTATTTTTTTCAGGTGCAGAGTAGATTTCATAGTGATTGGATTGAAGTAATGAAAGGATTATTTTAGATAGCATTCTGAATCAGAGATGTAGAATTATTTCTTTAGGTGAGAGATGTACATTGAATTTTGTTTGGAGAGATTTTATTGTAATTTGGGGCTAAGCTATTGTAGACACCCCATTTTTGACCGACCCTAAGACTCAGACGTCATCGTTTGTGCACGCGATGATTGCGCATGTTTGTGCTTGTTTCGAGCGCCCGAAGGTCTTGGCTGAGCGCCTTGTCTTTGAGCCTCTAAACCCTCTGTGTTTTGGTCTTGTTTTTAGGCCAAACCTTGGTGCCTCTTGGCTGAAGGAGAGTGGGGCCTTCCTGGCCACTTTTGGCAGTTACCAACCACTTTTTCTCATTGCCAGCTAGTTGGAGTGGTCGGCCAGCTAGTTGAAGTGGCCGGCCGACCATTTAATTGGCTGGCAGCCAATTTTTCTCCTTTTTAGATATTTCCAGATCTTTTCAGCCAGTTGTGGCTCACTGAACTCATCCTCCATACACGTGTATGGAGGGATTGAGCAAGCCTTTTAGCTAGCATTGCCTTTATAAGGGGAGCTTCCTCCCCCTACTTGAGGGTTCAGATTTTCCAGAGCAAAAAATCTCCCTCTCTTTCTATATTGTGCTATATTGAGCCTTAAAGTGTAGTTTTTTCACACTTTTGCACACAAACACCTACTCAAACACCTTCACTTTGGAACTGAGGTCCCTTGGAGCTTGTTTTGAGGTCTTAGCATTGGTTTTGGTCCAAAATTGTTGCTGAAGTTCCTGTCATGCCATTGTTCTTCAAGGATAAGAGACTAGCCCCTTTTAAGCATTGTTTTGATTAAGTGTTATACCACCTTTGCATGCTACTTTGAGGCTGATTTTAGCCTCTCAAAAACTCTATTTTTAAGGCTTTAAAGTGTTGGTTTGAGCCTTGTGTAGTTAGCGGGGGGGGGGGGGGGGGGGGGGTGGTTCCCTCTTTTGCTCTTTGGCTTGTTAAGCTTTTTGAGCCATCTTCCATAGCTTTTGTGTTGACCTTTGCTTGGCCTTTTAACCACTGAAACTTAGGGGAATTTCAGTGGTAAAAAGTTGTTCTTGTGGTCCAAAATAGGAGAGGGTGATCCCCTCTCCTTGTATTCTTGTTTGCTAGTATTGGTGGCCTAATACATGAGCATGTGTTTCTCCCTTTTTGAAGCTTAGTCCAAGCATGTTTTTGTGACTTTTTGGACCTGCCATAACTCTCTTTTTGGTTGGTTTGGTCATTGGTTTCTTGCATCTTACACTTGTAGTGCAATCCTACTTGTTGGCCTAACATGCTTCATGCTTCATGCCTCTCATTCTAGCATGTGCATGCTCTACTCCAGCATGTTTTTGGCCTTTATTTAACATGCTTTAACTCTGATTTTGGTTGGTGGAGTCACCTCTTGCTTGGTTTTTGCACTTGTAGTGCAATCCTACTTATTGGCCTAACATGCATCATGCTTTATGCCTCTCATCCTAGCTTGTGTTAGCTCCATCTTAGCATGTTTTTGCCATTATTTTAGCATGCCTTAACTCTGTTTTGGGTGGTCTTGGCCATGTGAGGCTTCCCTTGTATGGTTGTAGTATAAGTGGCTTTGACTAGCTTTATGTATCAAGTCTCTAGCATGCTTTACTTGGGTTGTTTGCATGCTTTAAACTCATTTCTCACATGATTTTAGTGTATATGGTGTAGTCATACTCTCACATGTTCAACTCTTTCATAGCTTTTGAGAGTCGCGCCTTATGCCTTGCTTATGAGCCCATATGTATGCCTACTTGTCTAAGCTTTTGGGCTAATGTTTCAACATGTTTTAGCCTTTGTCTTGGTATGCATGAGGTCTGTTTAGGGCTGGTTTAATCCATTGAGCATTGTATTGCACAGCCCTAGTGTTGTGTACTTTGCTAGCTTTTATGCTTTATGCCCTCTAGCATGCTATACTTGTGATGTTTGCATGATATGTCATCATTTGGCATGTAATTTCAGTGCATATATCACTGTCATGCTCTCATGTATATCACTCTTTAATTGTGTTTAAGAGTTGTGCTTCATGCCTTGTTGATGAGCCAATGCATGAACATCATTTTCTTGCCTTCCATGTTATCATTTTAGAGCATTTTGGCCACTGTTTTGGCATGCATAAGGCCTGTCCATAGCTGGTTTGACCATTTAAGATTGATAGTGCATGCCTCATGTGTAATACACTTCACTAGCCTTAGTGCTCTTGGCCCTTAACATGTCTTGCATGCATTGCTTACATAATAGAGTCTTGTACATGCCACTATAGCATTGAAAGATGAGCATGTTGTTTGCATTGCATGGTGTTTGCATCGAACATTAATCCAAACACAAGAAATGTGGCACATTTCATACTCAAAGTGATGAAACGTGTTGCATTTCTTGGTCACTAACACTCTTGATCAAGCATGATAGGGTGAAGGCTCTCTTGTGTGTTGTTTGTGCATTCATCAACATGGTGCAAGCTTGGTCCTCGGCTGCCATGCATTGAGGTGCTTGGTTGGTGGTTCGAGAGCCGAGTGCCATGCTCCTTTGAGCTTGAGACATGATAAGAAGTGTGGTGGTACACACATTGTCTTAGAAATACATTTCTGTGCCTCTATTGTTCTCTGTTGCAGCAAAACCAGCAACCTGCAGAAAAACTAGCCGACCAGCTAGTTTAACTAGCCGACCGACTAGTTTTAGTGGCTGGTAGCCACTTTTTTTGGTTGGCGGCTCACCAACAGATCCTTGTGTTGAAGTAAGGGCAGTCTGGAGGTTGGCACAATTTTCAGAGACCAAGGCAAGTACAAACAGAGGCAATTGACAACATAGTGATGGATTTCTGAGCGAACGCCAACCGAGCATGCATCTTCAACCTATTGGAACTGAGTTGAGGCATTGTAATTTGTAATTAGCTATACTTGTTAGTTAGCTTGAATTTGTAATTTAATTAATTAGTTGCTAATTAGTTAAAGTTTTGTAATAATTAGTTAACTAGCATAGTTAATTAGTTGATTTGTAATAAGTAGCTTAGCTTAGCTCTTATTTATTCGAACGCTCCTGCGAGAGGGCATATTATTGTAATAAGTGTGCGTGTGTATGTGTGCATGTCTTCCAACCCCCACTTCTTTCTCCCTTTTACTTATCAGCTTTCGATGGTTAGTTTAGGGCATATTTCAATTAGCATCCTTATGCTTGCATGTTTGCATCATTCATTTGTCTTGCATGTACCGGGCTTGGCGCATCATTCAAACTACATCGTATTTCAATACACTTACTTGAATACGTGTTTCAAAGCATGTTATCAAGTTGCATTTATATGACATCTTAGGTAGCCGAGCCTACTTAGTTGCACTTTTTGCATGTGTTGCATTAGGCATCTTAACATAGCTAGGATCATGCATTGATTTCTAACTAGTTTTCTTTTTTGGCTTGGAGTACACTGTAAGTGTTTTCGCTTTAGCATCCTTGCATGTGTGTAAGTAACTACCATGATAGCATGCTCGCTATGAGGCTATTTGCTTAATTGATTAACTGCATGAATGCCTGTGGATGAAGGCTTTATTGCTTGAATTGGAACCATTCATCAAATGTGAGTTTTAGGCCCACTTGGAGTGGCAAATCATCATGTTTTAAGCCCACCTTGTTTGGTGGCAAATCCGCGTTTTAGCCTGCTTGAGGGTAGCAAATTCAAACCATTTTCGAAAAACAAACATGAGATGTTTTGTTCCAAATCGAGCGATTTAGTCTATACTTGTGTGTTGTGCGCATCATATAGTAAGTTAGTTAATAATCAGACAAGAGCACATGTGTTTATAAAACAACATATCATACTTAGTAAAGGCCGATCGTTGATCGGACGAGCGGGGGTGCTCATTTCAGGACCTTCCCCTCTTGTACCCAAGTTCCCGAGCCGAGGCAACTTTGGTGATGACGGACATGTGGCCTTAGGCACGAGTTAGGGTTTCTTAAATTTCCCAAAACAAAACATTTAGGTAGAGACTCTGAAATCTGGCAAAGCAGTCCATGTTTGGCGCTTTTTGATTAAAATTGATTTTCCAAAATGATTTGCTGGATTTGGACTCTTTGGTAATTTATCAGTCTTACATTGCACTTTGTGAGATTAGATTCAGAACCATGACAGGAGTTCGAACTGTAGTAACTAGAACCCAATTCGCACCCTCTCCGAAAAGGGGGGCTCGCGGAGAGAGTTCGGGCGGTCTACAGCTATTTATTAACGATTCAAAAAATTTAGGGTCATTTTAGAGTTAATTTTACGGGTGTCCCATTGTGATTGGTTCAGGATACTTCTAGGGTGAGAGAAAGAATATTCTATTAACTGACCTCATGGGCGGTATTAATATTTCTCGATAAATGAGTTCATGTAGTAAGAGTTGTTGAATTCAGGTGTAATCTCATAGGCAATCATAATATTAATGTGATGTGGAGTCATGTTGCAACTTGAGAGCTATTGTCATGGCATTGATTTCAAAGAGTGGGAGCAGTTTTGAATTAACTTTTATTGGGAGTACATGTCGCGCCCCACTTTTTATTACTCGGAATCCATTACCAAATTCATTAAGTTTATTCAATTTCAGAGTTAACATACGGAAACCCTTTACATCATGTGTAAGAATAAATAAAGATTCTCTCATTCGAAATGCAAATTAAATGCACCATGTACATAACTAAATAAATTGCCCGCAAGCTTACATCTATAAAGTAAAAGAAAGGGTTTAACCCTTTTACATTAATGGCATTCCGCACACAAATAAAAGGCCCCATGGCCAACAGTTAAGGAAGATCCATGACCTTGTAATGCTTCTCGAGATACACCAGAAAAAGATTAACAATGTGGGATGAACATAAAGTCCAGATAGTTGTTTAGTCTCATACTATATAAATAATGTGACAAATTATAACCAAAATATGCTTACATATATACTTTTCTCAAAAACATTCATTTATTTCATTAATGTAGACGACTCGTATTTCCTTCCTCTTAGCACCATTTTACCAAATTTTATATGACAAATAACAAATTCTTGAAGCAAGACTTTTACCAAAAAAACCAAAAACCAAAAAAAAAAAAAAAAAAAAAAAAAAGCCGTTTACACTTTCTCACCCTTTTTAGACTTGCACTTGATTTGACTTTTCAAAAATATGTTTACGAGTAACTGATAACTTTCATATTTCTTACAATCTCAACACAATATTCACGTCTACTTCCCACACATCCATGCCCATGCAAGTATACCTTTAGTATGAAAAGAAACACGACAAGCATCTAACAACTATCTACTTCTGCAATTTAGGCAACTTGACCTTTCAAAAACCACAACCATCATAACACACAACATACTCAAATATACCGAGCAATAATAATAAATCAATTCCGCTCTACCTGCCTCAAGCACAGTAAACCAATGATACATCCTTCCACAATGAAATGCCAATTTACCAGACACCGGCTGGAAGGTAATGATACCTTTACAAATTCTCCAGGTGCTAGCTGGAAGGTAGTGGTATCTCTAATTCTCAGCGCAACCAATTCTCCAGGCGCTAATTGGAAGGTAATGGTACCTTTGATTCTCAACGCATCACACATTTCCAACTATCACATTATACAACAGTCATAGATTACTCGAGTGTACAACAGACATATAACCCTTTCAACATTCACAATGTCATTCTCCACCGATGACCAAGAACAAAACCTCTAAGCAATATGTATTAAATGCACGAAATACAATCATCCGATTCTTATGAGGCATTTGGTCCAACAACATCAATGATGTTCCAAGGTTTTCAACTTTTACCAAGGTTCTTTCTTAATTGTAAAATAGTCAATTTCCAAACTGGATTTCCAAAATTTCCAATTCACAAAACACCAATTATATATATACATGCATTTAAAATAAATGAGACTCTTTTCTTCCATTTAATCCAGAAACTCAACCTACGGACAACAAAGTCATAACCCGCTCAATTTCAACCCAACAAGGGTATTCCCCATAATTCCTAATCTCATAGTTAAATCCCCTTTTTAACTATTAACAAATTATCACTTCATTATGTTTAACTATAATCAACCCAACACAAAGTAAATGTTAAAAATCAGAAGACCCAATTAATCACAAATAAATTACCAAGTCATTAATCAAATTATTTAATTCACAACTTGATTATCTCACTACTTCAACCATTTTCACCTATTAAGCATGACTACAAAACAATTAAAGTTTTACTTTTCTCCACCCATAACATGTTAAACCATTTCCCCAAAATTAACCCAACAACAAGTTATTTTCCCAAATCTCAACCTTACAAATCAACACTTAGATATCCCTATATGATTTTCCAAAAAGATCCATAACAACATGGTTTTTGTGCAACAGAATATAATACATGTCTATCTATAAGAGATGTATTGAAAAAGATCAAAGAAATCCCTACCTCAAGAGAGAAGAGGAGAAAAGCCAAAAAATCAACGTTACCGGAATTCAATCTCCACCGGTCAAGACGAAGCCCTTGATATGCTCATCATTTTGGTATAAGGGACTAGCACCAAAATTTCAATGGATTCTTGGGATCAAAAGAAAATGCAAGGTTTTGAGGGTTTGGGTAGAGATAGATGAGAGAAAAAGAGAGAAAATATTGTAGAGAGAGTGATATATCAGAAAATGAGAGAAAAGGGGCCAAATGTGCAATACATAGCTGAAATGCATGAAAAATGAGAAAGAATACGCGTCTGGCCGTACGTGCGGTGCCCTCTCCCGCATGTACGGAGTGGCCTCCCGCACGTGTGGCTATCACCCCCGTATGTGTGGTCTCTCACGCACCTCCACTTCCACACTTGCTTTTAATACAGTGTACACACAAACCTCTCCCCTACTTCTCGCACGTATGGCCCCTCTCCCACACGTATGGCCCTAGCCTTCCAGCCCGGAAAAACCTCGGCTTCTCCCACGACACTCCGGAATCGACCTCGCACCCTCCAGGACAAGTGAAAACTTAGAATTTGAAACAAACCAGAACAAAAAAAAAATTATGTGGAGGAGTTCTCAAAAACAACGAACTCAACTATTGACTGGACCACACTTTGAACCTGACACTTTAACGAAGGCAAATCCGACATAACTCAAGAGAACAAGGTAACTCACATACCGGTCGTCACAGCATTTACCTCATAAGTCAATACATTTCAAATATTCTCAATGAATTAATTTGAAAATCAATTTCTCAAATCCAATGTGGGAATTAAATCATGAGAATATGCAATGCTCAATGCCATGCATGAATTTGCAAATATTTCCATTTACCTAATTCACATTGCAATTTCTACCACAATCAATACAACCTTCCACTGATTTCCCAAACAATTATCTTTATACAAAATATAAATTTTAAGAGATAAATAAAACTCATAATCTTATATCTTTAATAATTTCAACATAGGAGTAATTTGAAAATTGTTTTTGGGAGGGACCTTTTAGAAATTATTTAATTTGAAAATATTGAACTCTTGAGAATGATGCAAAATATTGATCATATTGAGATATTGAGAAATGTTGAAAGAAACATATGTTATTTTTAGCATTATGAAAATTTTTGGTGAATCCTTGAGTTTGAATAAAAAGAGGAAATTGATGAAATTTTTGAAAGAATATTATGATTCTTGATTGAGTTGAAAAAGAGGAGATTGAACATATGATTGTTACTCCTATGTTGAAATTATTGAAGATATAAGATTATGAGTTATATTTATCTCTTAAAATTTATATTTTGTATAAAGATAATTGTTTGGGAAATCAGTGGAAGGTTGTATTGATTGTGGTAGAAATTGCAATGTGAATTAGGTAAATTGAAATATTTGCAAATTCATGCATGGCATTGAGCATTGCATATTCTCATGATTTAATTCCCACATTGGATTTGAGAAATTGATATTCAAATTGATTCATAGAGAATATTTGAAATGTATTGACTTATGAGGTAAACGCTGTGATGACCGGTACGTAAGTTGCCTTGTTCTCTTGAGTTATGTCAGATTTACTTTTGTTAAAATGTCAGGTTTTAAAGTGTGGTTCTATCAACGGTTGAGCTTATTACTTTTGAAAACTTCTCCTCAAAATTTTTGTTCTTGTTTGTTTCAATTCTGAGTTTTCTCTTGTTCCGAAGGGTGCGAGGTCAGGTTCGGAGTATCGGGAGTTGAGTTGAAGATCTTCGGGGCTGGAGGGCTAGGGCCGCACATGTGGGAGAGGGGCCACACGTGCGGGAGGTGAGGCCGCATGTGCAGGAAACAAGGAAAGGCTATGTGCAACACTGCATTATATACAGGTATGGGAGAGGAGGTGCGGAAAAGACCGCACGTGTAGGCGTGAGAGGCGCACGTGCGGGAGGCTGCTCCGCACGTGCGGGAGAGGGCGCCGCATGTGCGGCCAGACGTATGTTCAGTCTCATTTTTCGTGCATTTCAGCTATGTATTGCACTTGTTGCCTCCTTTTCACTCATTTCTGATTATATCTCTCTCTCTCTCTACAATATTTCTCTCTTTTTCTCTCATATCTCTTTACCCAAACCCTCAAAACTTTGCATTTTCTTTTGATCTCAAGAATCCATTGGGATTTTCGTAGTAGTTCCTTATACCAAAACAACGAGCATACTGAGAGTTTCGTTTTGACCGGTGGAGATCGAATTCCGGCGAAGTTGATTTTTGGGCTTTTCTCCTCTTCTCTCTTTGAGGTAGGGATTTCTTTGATCTTTTTCAATATCTCGTCTATAGATAGACATGTAGTAAGTTTTTATTGCATAAAAACCATGTTGTTATGGATTTTTTTTAAAAAAAAATCATGATGTAGGATCTAAGATTTGGTGGTTGAGATTGAAATTTTATGAAATTGGTTGTTGTTTGGGTAAAATTGGGTAGTGGCTAACATGTTTATGTTGAGAAAGAGGTAAAGTCTTAAATTTTCTTTTTATATAATGCCTAATAGATAAAAAGGGTTGAAATTGTGAAATAATCATGTTATGAATTAACGAATTTGATTAATAATTTGGTAATTGATTTGAGATTAAATTGGGTCTTATGATTTTAGCATTAACTTAGTGTTGGGTTGATTATAGTTAAATATAAGGAATTAATAGTTTGTTAATTGTTAAAAAGGGGATTTTGCCATGAGATTCGAATTATTGGGTTACACTTTCGTTAAGTAGATATTGAGTGAATTATGACTTTGTTATCCATGATTGGATTTTTTTTTTCTTATTTAAATGAAGGAAATTGAGTTTTGTTGAATGTATAGTTGGTGTCTTGTAAATTGGGAATTGTGGAAATTAACCTTGGAAAGGTAGGAGTAATTATAACTCTTTCGCAAATTAAGTAAGAACCTTGGTGAAAGTTGAAAACCTTGGAACCTTATTGTGTTGTTGGGCCTAATGCCTCATGAAAATTGGATGATTGTATTACGTGTATTGAATACATTGTGTTTAGAGGTTTTATCCTTGGTCATTGGTGGAGGATGACATTGTGATGTTGGAATGATTATGTGAATGTAGTGCACTCGAGTTAATTATACTTGTTGTATAAAGTGATGGTTGGAAAATGTGTATTGCGCTGAGAATGAGAGGTACCATTACCTTCCAGCTAGTGCCTAGAGAATTGGCAGAGGTACCATTACCTTCCAGCTGGTGTCTGGTAAATTGGCATTTCATTGCAGGTTGTGATGGTTATGTTTCGAGAAGGCCAAGTTGCCAGATTTGTTGAGTAAATAGTCATTGGTTGCTTGTTGTTTCCTTTTGTACTAAAGGTATACATATATAGGTACGAATGTGTTGGAACGGACGTAAGTACTATTTTGAGATAGTAAGAAATGTGAAGGATATCGGATACTTGTAAACATGTTTTGAAAAGTCAAATCAGGTGTAAGTCTGGAAAGTGGGAGAAAGTGTAAAAGGTTTTGGTGAAATTCTTTCTTTCAAAAATTTGTTATTGTCATGTAAATTTTGGTGAAAAGGTAATAAGAGGAAAGAAAGGTGAATTGCTCACGTTATGGAATGAAATGAATGATTTTGAGAAAGTACTTATATACGTATATTTCAGTATAAACCATTACATTATTTATACAGTATGAGACAAAGCATTCACGATCATAGCTATCTGTAAGTTGTTATTGTCTAGGATCATGTTAAGATCCCTACTGGACATTATTTTCATCTCACGTTGCTAATCATTTTTCTGGTGAACATCAAGAAGTGTTTCAAGGTCATGGATCTTCTTTACCTGTTGGCTATGGGCCTTTTATTTGTGGGCGGAATGTCATTGACGTAAAAGGATTAAACCCTCTTTCTACTTTTTAAGATGTGAGCCTTCGGGCAATTTATTTAGATATACTCCTGTTGCATTCATTTTATATTCGAATGAGAGAATTTGATTTATTCCACCTCGTGATGTAAGGATGCTCCGTATGTTATCTCCAAAATTGATTTAACTTAATAAATTGGGTAATGGATTCCGAATAATAAAAAGTGGGGCGTGACAAATACGTTTGGTAAGTCCGGATAGGGGATGTAGATTGGTATTGTTTAAGTTAGCCTTAGTGTCCAAGGTGAAAGACCGAAAACACGCGCGGAGTAGGTACCACGTGCCTTCCGGTTAGGAGTCGGTAAAGTGGAGATTGGTGGTGCTAGTTATGCCTACTTGCAAACACCAGCCTAGGGATTACTAGTGTCGTATTTACCATCCCTTGTTCTATCAAATGGATGATTAAATTGGTTATGTTTTTGAACAAGTGCATGGCATTAGAATTTCAAAATGAGAAAACCTATATTTTTGACATTGGCATCTTATATGCATTACACCTCATGATATTGTTAAACTACATACACTTTATTTAGATTATCTCTATTGGGCATTATGCTCATTCCTTAGTGGAAACCATTTTCAGGTGATTGCGATATGCCTTTGCCGAAGTGAAGGCAAGAAGGAACTTTTGGAGCACGAAGCTCGGTTTTTATTTGTTTTATTTTTGTAAGCCAAGGGCTATTCGTGTTTGGGTGTGAACACCACTTGTGTAACCGGGCAAGGCCTTGGAACTTGTAGCCAATAGGACATTAGTTGGTACTTAGCTTGCTTTAAATTTCTATCATCACATGTCATAGATTCATATTTTAGAAATGGTGAATGTATGAATGCATATGATTTGTTTTATGAATCTTACTAGAAAGTCATGAATAGAAAAGAAGGGGGTTTTTGGTCCTTACATTAATGAATGTAATATTTGTTATTCTCTCTCTCATATTAATGATGAATTAATGGAGAATTAGATCATGTTATAAGTTAAATTGGATTTTATCGGATGTAGTATTTTTGGGGCTTTACATGATATACACATAAATAAATAAATAAGATAGGATGTGTTTAATTATATGCATCTCACGGATCAAATTAATTTTTTTATATTTTATATATATATTTTTTCTATCTTATTGATGTCTTAATATTAATTTATAATTAATTTGTTATTTAACATGAAATTATTTGTTACAAAACATTTATATTTAATTTAAATTTTATATACCTATATACAATATGTATGAATAATTCAAAAAGAATATTAAAAAAAAAAATCAATACTCTACATAATTAATTTATGCATTTTCTTCTTAATTCAATCACAATATATTTATATTTAATCTTTTAAATAAATTGCAACGCCCCAAATTTTTAGCCCAAATGATAATACAACAATCATGGCTCTTTTAAGGAAAACCGAATATAAATCTCCAAACTTACATGACATGATACAATAGTTCTTCATACAACAATACATTAATCCAATCAACAAGTAAATAAATAAATAAATACCCCCAAGGGTTTACAAGTTTCCAAGACTTGAGCTTGGTTACACAAAACGGATATTCAAACCCACACACATACAACCCTTGGCTTACACACACAGTCACAGCAAAATGAGAGTCTTGTACTCTCAACACACATTTCCTCGCCTTTAGTTAGGCAGCATCACCACATCTTTTTATGCACAAAAATCCCGTAAGGTGAGCATAAAGCCTAGTAGGAAATCCTTAACAAAGTATATACATTTTATACAAGTCTCAAGAGATGAAATGCACATGCCATGCTATGCTCTTTTGAAAGAAAATCACATCTTCATCTTTGAAAACCCTCATACTCAATGATGTCATGCAATTTCAATTCTTCAAAACTTAACAATTCATTTCAAAGTGGTAAATACGACTCTGGTAATCCCTAGGTCGGTGTCTGCAAGTAGATTATACAAGTACTACCAATTTGTCATTTTTATCAGTATTAACCGGAAGGCTCGACACCTATCTGCGCGGGTTTTCGGTCTTTCATCCCGGACTCTTAGGCCAACTTATTCAATATTATCTACACCATCTATCAAGACTTACCAACGTATTTACCTCAAAACCATTCCATGAAAACTTGTTTCTTAACATTCTTTTCTCAATGCAAGTTTTTAAATCAACTTTTAAAGTTTAATGTAATAAAATGAATTGATATGCCAATAACACAAGATGAATATAAATACTTTATTCTAATTCATCATCCAAGGAATAACACAATTCCCACTTCTCAAGTATCGTCAACAATTAGTCATTTCAAGACTATTTCAACATTTTAAACAATAATTTCCAAAATGAACAATAATTCTCATATTCCTTGAAATTCATCATTTATATAAATATAAATGAGAAATTTTCCAAATATCCATTTATTTTGACACACAAAATAAATATAACAATATCATTCATTGAATTTCAGTCTCTTAAAAAAAATTCCCAAATTCTAGGTTTTCTCACCAAAACTACACAACTCAAATCTTTTGAAAGAAAACTTTCTAAAAACATCTTTTCTTCAATCAACGAAGATCAAAACCCATAAGATCGTTTTAAAAGAATAAGAGACAAACCCACTTTCAAAATCGCTCAACTTCTTGAATCAACAATCAATTTTCAAAGCTATCGAAAGATGATTTCGAAAATCATATAGATCTTGCAAAAACATATATATAATTCTAAGAAAATCCCTACCTCAAGTTTTGAAGAAGAAATGAGATGAAACTCCTGAAATCAACGGTGTCGAAACTCGATCTTCATTGCACACAACAAAGCCCTTGAGAAGTTAACCAACTTTGATGAAAAAATTATGGCAGAACTCTAATGGATCTTGAGAAATCAAGATTTTGATCCAATTTGGCGTAGGGAAATGTTGAGAGAAGGGAAAGGAAAGGGTTTTTAGAGAGAGAGAGAGACCTAACAAGAGTGAGATACACTTAGCCTAAAAAGAAGAA
Source organism: Camellia granthamiana (assembly GCA_036172215.1). Classification (NCBI taxonomy): domain Eukaryota; kingdom Viridiplantae; phylum Streptophyta; class Magnoliopsida; order Ericales; family Theaceae; genus Camellia; species Camellia granthamiana. The sequence goes on along the minus strand of CM069917.1, from coordinate 30,880,751 downwards.
AAGACTAAAATTTCGGACTCACCTACGACCGCACGTGCGGCACTTCTCCCGCACTTGCACTCCCGCACCTGCATTTATTACAGTAACCAAACAAGCCCTCCCCTGTTTTCCGCATGTGTGGCTCAAGCAACTTCGAATGCATTTTGTATTTTTACTAACCGGGCGCTGCCCCCTGGGCGAGCTAACCGGACAGCTCGATCCTCGACATGCCCAGTCGAAGTGGCAAAACATGAAAGAATGATCGAAACTGGGATCACTACATAAATTTTGTGCTGCTCCATTTCTACATATTTTTATTTCCTAAATAAATATAAAATTAAATAATTAGAATCATTTTTAGTTTTATATTACTATTCTCTTTGTAATTTAACTATTATTTTTAACATCAAAATGAGTGTTTATTTTTTACTATCTCATAATTTAATATATATATATAAGTAGTATTTTTTTTTTCTTATGTGGCACATTCTAAAGGTTAGGAAGACTTACGTGTAGTTCCTAATTTGTGGACTTATTGTCCAATAGGTCTTATGAAAATTAATGGCATTTTTTTTATCAAATACTATTAAAAAACTCACTAATTGTTAATTTTCAGTGACAGTTTGAAAAGTTTGTCACAAAAAATATCACTAATTATAAATTTTAGCGATAAATTAAAAAAATCATCCCAAAAAGTTGCTAATTTTCAACTTTTAACGACATTTTGAAAAATTCATCACAGAAAAATGTCACTAATTATAAGTTTTAGTGACAATTTATAAAAACTTAACAAAAAAAGTCACTAATTGTCAAATTTTTGCGACATGTACAAAAAATCGTCACAAAAAGTTATTTTTTGCGACGATTTACTAGGACTTATTTTCTATTAGACTTTATGAGAATAAGTCCAACTATTAGGACCTATTGTTAATTTACCCTACTTTTTTTTTTCTTCTAAAAAAGCCACATCAGCATGCTTTTTCCATTTATACATAAAGTTCTACACAAACTTAATTTCAATTATAGTAACCAGTTTTATATGGACTTTATTGGAGAAATACTCACTTCTATATATTTTTCATTATGTATTTAGTTTTGCCATTGTCAAATTTCTTTTCTATAGTGATACTTTAATTTAATTATTTTGATATTTGAAAAAAAATTTATCTTGATATACGAATAAATAAACAAGACAAAACATGCTTAATTATGTGCATCGTGTCACGCCCTGAATTAACAAGGTTTGGCTCACGTGAATAAATCACTCGACAATAAACAATAGATAATAACTCTCATACAAGTGAATATTATATATAGACACAAAATACACATGTTTATCCAATTTTATGCATTCCTAGATACAAGATTTAGGTCGAATGGATGTTCTGTGACTAAAATGCGTACAGATGTTATAAAATCAAATTAAACGCCCTGAGGCTTACATCATATACAAGGGTGTAACCCTTACAAGAATGATACACGGCCAATAAATAACATAAATGACCATTGGCCTACAAATAACTGAATCACCCTACATGGTTCAAACATAACTTCATATCATACTCCACATCCACATATGTACACCTGAAAAACATTTCAACCACGTAGGGTGAGCATAAAACCAGTAGAGAATATTTCAAAAACTAAACATGCTCCACCAGCATAAATGATCATGATGTAATACATATATACAATATGCCCAAATGCATTTCCAATTATCCATTTGATAACTCAACAAAATCTTTTCTTCCCAATTACCAAAACCTTACATTTAATCAAAACGTTTTCTGATTTCAAATCATATATAAAATTCCTTTCCAACAACCAATCCCGGTATCTCAATACCAACCAACAAATACATTACTAAATCAAATACGAATACATCGCTAAACAACAACAAATATCTTGTTAAAACCATATTCCAAACATCTTGTGCTGAAACCAACATAATAGTAAATAAATGGGTGAATCTCCAAAACAAACACAACCTTTCACGGAAATTTCATCAGTGGGAAACCGTAAACCAGCACCATGTAAACGTAGGTTATACAAGCACTATTATTGCCATTTTACAGAAATTTCGTCCGCGGGATCGGTACTCATGTATACGCATGATTTTCGGGACTTTCACCCTGGACACTATAGCGATCCCGGGTTTATCCCTTGTTGTACAGTGATCCGGACATGTGTCCGTGGGTGTTAGTAGCTGATTATTATCTAGTTTACATCCTTTCCTACTTTGTATCTGAGTTATAGGTTGTGCTGGGCAGGTTTGTTACAGGTTGGTTGAGCTTAGGAACCAAACTAGTTGCCCAGATTTTGGCCTGTCCGCTCGAGCGGAGCTTTCGACGCTCGAGCGGGGACCTTGTTGTTGCTTGTCCGCTCGAGCGGGAGTTTTGGCGCTCGAGCGGGGAATACACCCATCCAGTATTTCCTGTGTAGTATTGGACGCTCGAGCAAGGAATTGGCCGCTCGAGCGAGAGGTTGTGAGTGACGCTCGAGCGGGGAGTTGGGCACTCGAGCGGGGACCTGGTATGTCGAGATTCTAGGAGTGTGCATCCACCGCTCGAGCGGGAGTTTGGCCACTCGACCGTGAGTCTATGAGTAGCACTCGAGCGGGGGGTTTCCAAGCTCGAGCGGGGCGACTCTTATTTAAAAGCGAGATCCGACTTTTTTATCACTTTTTCAAGATCTTCTCTCTCTCTTACTTTTCCAAAAAGCCATTTTCAGAGCTTCTCACTCTAAAACCGGCCCTTCTCTCTTAGATTTGATCTAGTAGGAGTTGTTTGCTCACTTTTGGCCTTTACAAGAGTTGTGTTGATCGTCGAGGCTACATTTTAATTTGAAAATTTCAGAATTCGGAGCATTTTGGTTTTGGTCTTCATCTCCATTGGAGCTCAAACTTTGAGGTAGGGATATCCTACTCTTCTTTATGAACTTTGTCTTTAAATTTTGGTATTTTGAGATGTTGGGGGTTGTTGCGTAATTTTGAGAGAGTTTGGGGCTTTTGTGTAATTTTACAAAGTTGGGGTTTTATTTATAATGGACCCATGAACGTATTTAGCTTAGAGGAATGGAATGAATGTGGAATCATTGATGAAAATGGGACCTTAAGGGTTGTAATGTTAACTATGGAAAATGCCCTAATTACATTGATTAATTAATTGGGATAATAAATTGTGAGAAATGAGGAATTTAAGTGGAAATGCTAAGAGTGGGAATATGTGGGAATTAAAGGGTGTAGTTGAATTACTTATCACTCACCGAATTGAAATGTTGATATATTATCCGTTTTGTGCATTTATTTTCTGTATAGAAATAACTGCTTTGGGCTATCGGCGGAGGATAGTCTTGATTGTTGTAGACAATGCATGATGATTAGGCAAACTAAAACTGATCATTGAAATGTGTCATAGAGTATGACAGTTGATAGAATACATTAACTTTATGTATTGATGGATTATGCACATAACCAATGTGTTTATATGCATTATGTGTAGACGGTTGATAGAATACATTAACTTTATGTATTGATTGATTGCGTATATGATTCTGTGTTTATATGCGTTGCTTGTGTATGAGAGGAGATGGGAGATGTACTCCACGGTTTAGGGGAAGATGGGGGATGTACCTCTAAACCGGTTAATGGTTGTGGGAAGATGGGGGATGGACCCAGGGATGTAGCTCATATGCTCTCCCATTGTAGTAGTGATACAGCTCATATGCTTATCTGTTGAAGTGTTGATATAGCTCATACGCTTATCTGTTGGAATGTTGATATAGCTCATATGCTTATCTGTTAATGTATTGATATAGCTAGTATGCTTATCTTTTATTGAAATAGGAAAATGTTTAATATGAGTTACTGTCTCATATAAGTGGTTTGGCCAGGTTCTGAGCCATGGTTATGAATTGAGAATTGAAAGAAAAGGAAAGTGAATTATAACATGGACTTGTATGTCATGAAACTGTAAGATGATATAAGTGGACGTATCAGTTTTGGCCATCTATCAACTGCTAATCTTTTAGTCATTGTTCATGGTTGGTTTAGTGTATTTCTACTGGGCTGTGGCTCACCCTATATGGGAACATCATTTTCAGGTACATGTAGCATGCCACATCCAAGGACATAGCTTGGGAGGCTTAAGGCGGATGGACTTTTTGGTTGTATATATATATATATATTTTTTTTTGATGTATTACAAGTAGATTCAAGCCAAGGTCTTAATGTGTAATTGAGCTAGTGCTCTTTTTTTTGTAACCAAGTGTTAATTTGGAAAGCTGTAAGCCCTTAGGGCATTTGCTTTTGTTGTTAACATGTAATACCTTTTGTAATGAAACTCTGATGAATAGAAGAATGTGGGTCTTTTATATATCAATGAATGTCTGTATTGATGGGTTTAATGTTGTTATTTTGGGGGCGTTACAACTTGGTATCAGAGCGTACCGGGTTCGAATACTTTGGGTACGTAGGAAGTGATTAGGATCACAATGGGTTTGTCTCGCTTGAGAGAGACTTAGGTGTAGTGTCATATACCATGTGTTTAATTGATAACATGCTTATGTGATTATTTGGGTATGGGATTTAATTTCTAGGATGTTGATTGGATCCTTGGGTTTCTGGGAGTCTTGTTGGAAAAGCACTTGATCAATGCTGTTTCTAATCGGAACTCTAGTAACGCCTCGGGACTATCATTATCCGGAAATGAAATTCGTAAGTGCTTATGTGTTTATGTGCTTACGTGGAGTGAATTAAAATTGTCCATGCGTTGGAACGTGAGTGTTTAGTTTCAGCACATTTATGAATGTGCTAATGTTCTTCATCTCCTTTCTTAGGATGTCAAGCCGAGGAAGAGGCGGTAAGCGTGGTAGGCCTAGGAGACAGGAAGTGCCTTTACCGGATGAGATTCCGGCAGTACATGAAGGAATTGGTCAGGCCAATGTGGCCGAGCCAGCGGGTCAGCAGGCTATGAGTGCCTTGGCCGGAGAGATAGCAGGAGCTTTGGGTATTCTCAGGGCTGGGAATCAGGCAGTTGAGGCAGGGCCTTCTTTCTTGAAGAGGGAGTTCTTCCGGTCTAACCCGGAGGAATTTGTTGGGGATCCAAAGGAACCACTGAAGGCAGACGAGTGGTTGGAACAAATGAGTAAGACGTTCGAGATGCTTGGCATCGAGGACGGAGCACTGAAAGTGACCTTGGCATCCTTCCAACTGAAGGGAGATGCGGGTCAATGGTGGAAGTATGAGAAGGTCCGTGTTGGTGGTACTTGGGAGGCGTTTGTAAATGCTTTCCAAGAGAGGTTCTTATTTGTTGTTGCCAGGGAGAAGTTGAGGGATCAGTTTAGCCGGCTCAAACAGGAGGGTTTGTCTGTGGCCGAGTTTGAGGCTACATTTACTAGCTTGTCCAGGTTTGCACCTGAACTTGTGGCGACCGAGGAATGCCATTGCTATGAGTTTAAGCGGAAGTTGAGGCACGGCCTCAAGTTGAGGGTTGGTGGATCTTACATTCGAGAGTATAGACATTTGGTGGATGCTGTAGCTCATATGGAGCTTATGATGCAGGAGGAAGATGGGGAGAAACATAGAGGCTCCAAGAGGGGTCAAGAGGGCCAGAGTGATGGCAGGAGACAGAGGGGTTATAACCCTCAGCCGTCTCAGAGTGGTCTGGCTAGGTCGACTTTCCCAGTACCGAGTACAGGCTCCGAGAGGGGCAATCAGGGAGAGTTCACCTGTTACAAGTGTGGCCAGCTGGGTCACAAGGCTTCGGTTTGCCTGCAGAAGGACGGAGGTCAGAGAGCTGCATCTTCTTCAACTAGACCGCAGAGTCAGTGTTTGGGCAGGGGGCAGTCCTTGTCTTGCTATCAGTGTGGACAGCCTGGGCACCTGAAGAGGTTCTGCCCACAGTTGAGTGCCACTTCAGGAGCGTCTGGTTTTAGGCAAACGCATGGTTTTCAGCCAGCTCAGTCTGTGCAGGCCTCGAGGGCCAATCCGAGGGCTTCGTCGTCCCAGTCAGTGCAGCAGTCATATGCTCCTAGAGGTGAGCAGGTGGATCAGGGGCCTACAGGGCGCGTGTATGCTGTTACCGCACAGGACCTAGTACCGACTCCATCAGTAGTGAGAGGTACCTTTCTGTATTGCAACTCGGTTGCTAATGTATTGATTGATACGGGTGCGTCTCATTCTTTTGTATCTGCTGCATTTGCATCTGTGTTGGAATTGGAGTTAGCACTATTAGCATCTCCTATATGTGTAGTGTCACTTGTTGGGGGTGAGTTGATTTTGAAACACGGGTGTAGAGGTTGTGATATAGAGGTCGCCGATCATAGGCTTCCGTTTCCTTTTGTAGTTATGCCCATGAAGGGCTTTGATGTTATTTTAGGTATGGACTGGTTATCGTCATACCGAGCAGTTATTGATTGCTACCGCCAGAGGGTCACTTGTTGTACCGTGAGCGGGGAGTGTTTCCATTTCTTGGGAGGCCGGGTTGGTAGTGTTGTGCCACCGGGGTATGATTCACGAGGATGGAGTGAGCTTAGTGGGTTACTTGCTAGCTTTGAGAGTGGTGAGTGTGATGAGACCCAGGTTGTGTTGCCGAGGGTAGTTTGTGAGTACTCAGACGTCTTTCCCGAGGATCTCGTTAGTTTGCCACCTCACCGGGAGATTGAGTTCTCTATTGATTTAGTGCCCGGCACGGCGCCGATTTCTATGGCACCTTACCGTTTTGCTCCAGCAGAGTTGGTTGAGTTGAAGGTTCAGCTCCAGGAATTGCTAGATAAGGGCTTTGTTTGCCCTAGTGTTTCATCGTGGGGGAGCACCGGCCCTCTTTGCTAAAAAGAAAGATGGTGCCTTGAGATTGTGTATCGATTATCGGAAGTTGAATCGGGCTACGGTTAAGAATAAATATCCTATGCCCCGTATAGATGATTTGTTTGACCAGTTAAAGGGTTCCCGTTGTTTCTCTAAGATAGACTTGAGATCGAGTTACCACCAGTTGAGGGTCAGGGAGGAGGATATTCCGAAGACGGCATTCCGTACGTGGTATGGCCATTATGAGTTTTTTGGTGATGCCATTTGGGCTTACCAACGCACCGGCAGTCTTTATGGACTTAATGAACCGGATCTTCCGGGAATTCTTGGATCGTTTTGTAGTCGTCTTCGTGGACGACATTCTTATCTATTCACCTTCAGAGGAGGAGCACGAGGAACACTTGAGAGTGGTGCTTGAGTTGCTTAGAGCCCATAGGCTGTATGCCAAGTTTGGGAAGTGTGAGTTCTGGCTAGGAAAAGTCAAGTTCTTAGGCCATGTGGTTTCCGAGGAAGGGGTGTCTGTTGATACATCCAAGACTAAGGCAGTGCAAGATTGGGCACAGCCTAAGAGTGTGTTTGAAATCCGCAGTTTTCTGGGATTAGCTGGGTACTACCGTCGGTTTGTGAAGGATTTCTCCAGATTAGCTTCGCCGTTGACTAGATTGACTTGGAAGGGAGTCAAATTTGTATGGAGTGAGACTTGTGAAAAGTCGTTCCAGGAGTTGAAAGTTAGATTGACCACCACTCCGGTCTTGATTATTCCGGAGAGAGGGTTGGGTTATGCTGTCTATTGTGATGCCTCACGAGAGGGTTTGGGATGTATGTTGATGCAAGAGGGGAAAGTGGTAGCCTATGGCTCGCGTCAGTTGAAAATTCATGAGAAGAATTGCCCTACGCATGACCTAGAGTTAGCGGCTGTGATCTTCGCCTTGAAAATCTGGAGGCACTACCTTTATGGTGAGAGATTCAAGGTGTTCTCGGATCATAAGAGTCTGAAATATCTGTTTTCACAGAAAGACTTGAACTTGAGGCAGAGGAGGTGGATGGAGTTTATTGAGGATTACGACTTCGAGTTGCATTACCACCCGGGGAAGGCAAATGTTGTGGCCGATGCCCTTAGCAGGAAATCCGTTAGTGGTGTAGTTAGTATAGCCATCCGAGAGTGGGAGATGTTGGGGGCAATTGGCGAGTTTGATGTTCTTCTGGGCGAATTCATGGAGGCTGCGGCCTTGTTTTCTGTTGTTGCGCAGCCTACACTTGTGACTCGAGTGTTAGAGGCACAGAGAGGTGACCTTGAGGTAGAATCCCTCCGAGAGAAGATCTCCAGTGGAAAGGTTGAGAAGGGTCTGACGGTGTATCCCGACCTGAATGTGAGATACCGAGACCGTTTGTTTGTGCCGGAGTCTTGCCGAGAGGAGGTACTCCGAGAGTTTCATCATTCATGCCTTGCAGTGCATCCAGGAGGTACTAAGATGTATCGGGATTTGAGTCGCCAGTTTTGGTGGCGAGGTATGAAGAGAGATGTGGCAGTCTTCATGTCTAAGTGCCTTACTTGTCAGCAAGTGAAGGCCAAGCATCAGAGGCCAGCGGGTTTGTTGCAACCCTTGCCTGTTGCCGAGTGGAAGTGGGAGCATGTCACTATGGACTTCGTTGTAGGTCTTCCGAGGACTCAGCGGGGTAGTGATGCTATTTGGGTGGTTATAGACCGGTTGACTAAGTCAGCGCACTTCATTCCTATGCGCGTGAGAGATTCGGTAGATCATTTTGCCGACTTGTATATTCGGGACATAGTGAGGTTGCACGGGGTCCCAGTGACGATCGTCTCAGATAGAGATCCTCGTTTTACTACTAGGTTGTGGCAGAGTTTGCAGAGTGCCTTGGGTACTAAGTTGACCTTCAGTACGGCTTATCACCTTCAGACTGACGGGCAGTCCGAGCGTACTATTCAGATCCTTGAGGATATGCTTCGGGGTTGTGTCCTTGACTTCAGTGGGACGTGGAAGAGGCACTTACCATTGGTGGAGTTTGCCTACAACAACAGGTTTCAGTCTAGTATCGGTATGGCACCCTTTGAGGCCTTGTATGGCCGACCTTGTAGGTCTCCGGTTTGTTGGGCCGAGGTGGGTGACGCACCTCTGTTGGGTCCGGAGTTGGTTAGACAGACGACGGAGAAAGTTGAGCTTATTCGTAGGAGGCTTGTTATAGCCCAGAGTCGTCAGAAATCTTATGCTGACCGTAGGAGGAGGCCGTTGGCGTTTGAGATGGGTGATCATGTCTTTCTGAAGATGTCACCTAGGTGGGGATTGATGAGGTTTAGGAAGAGTGGGAAGTTATCCCCTCGGTTTATTGGTCCTTTTGAGATCCTTGAGAGGATTGGCGAGGTTGCTTATCGTTTAGCTTTACCGCCACAGTTGTCCGGAGTTCATGACGTGTTTCATGTGAGCATGCTTCGGAAGTATGAGCCGGATCCATCGCATGTATTGGATTGGACCGACTTAGAGGTAGATGAGGATGCCTCGTATGAGGAGAGACCGGTTCGGGTCTTGGATAGGCGGGATCAAGTCCTGCGTGGCAAGACCATTCCTTTGGTAAAGATTTTGTGGAAACATCACGGAGTGGAGGAGGCCACTTGGAAACGTGAGTTGGAGGTCCGAGAGAAATATCCAGACCTATTCGTGGATGTTTGAACATATGTTATATATAATGTTGTATTGTTGAACTTTAAGATCATTAAATATGTCTTAAGTTGTAAAACATGGTGCATGTTTTGATTAATGAAAGTAGTTGGAAACTTGCCTCAAATGAATATGTGGAATATATAGTAGAAATTGAAATGTATGTATTGTGAGATGCCTCTTAATAAGAGATGGAATGACCGGTAATGGGTCGAGTTGTTGAAAGTTGTAATATAACATTGTCTAAAATAGATAAAAACGTGTTTTTCAGAAACTTGTTCTCAATTTCGGGGACAAAATTCTTTAAGGGGGGAAAGTTATAGTGATCCCGGGTTTATCCCTTGTTGTACAGTGATCCGGACATGTGTCCATGGGTGTTAGTAGTTGATTATTATCTGAGTTATAGGTTGTGCTGGGCATGTTTGTTACAGGTTGGTTGAGCTTAGGAACCAAAACTAGTTGCCCAGATTTTGACCTGTTCGCTCGAGCGGAGCTTTCGATGCTTGAGCGGGGACCTTGTTGTTGCTTGTCCGCTCGAGCGGGGGTTTTGGCGCTCGAGCGGGGAATACACCCATCCAGTATTTCCTGTGTAGTGTTGGACGCTCGAGCGGGGAATTGGCCGCTCGAGCGGGAGGTTGTGAGTGACGCTCGAGCGGGGAGTTGGGCGCTCGAGCGGGGACCTGGTATGTCGAGATTCTGGGAGTGTCCATCCGCCGCTCGAGCGGGAGTCTGTGAGTGGCGCTCGAGCGGGGGTTTCCACGCTCGAGCGGGGCGACTCTTATTTAAAAGCGAGATCCGACTTTTTTATCACTTTTTCAAGATCTTCTCTCTCTCTTACTTTTCCAAAAAGCCATTTTCAGAGCTTCTCACTCTAAAACCGGCCCTTCTCTCTTAGATTTGATCTAGTAGGAGTTGTTTGCTCACTTTTGGCCTTTACAAAAGTTGTGTTGATCGTCGAGGGCTACATTTTAATCTAAAAATTTCAGAATTCGGAGCATTTTGGTTTTCGTCTTCATCTCCATTGGAGCTCAAACTTTGTGGTAGGGATATCCTACTCCTCTTTATGAACTTTGTCTTTAAATTTTGGTATTTTGAGATGTTGGGGGTTGTTGCGTAATTTTGAGAGAGTTTGGGGCTTTTATAATGGACCCATGAACGTATTTAGCTTAGAGAAATGGAATGAATGTGGAATCATTGATGAAAAATGGGACCTTAAGGGTTGTAATGTTAACTATGGAAAATGCCCTAATTACATTGATTAATTAATTGGGATAATAAATTGTGAGAAATGAGGAATTTAAGTGGAAATGCTGAGAGTGGGAATATGTGGGAATTAAAGGGTGTAGTTGAATTACTTATCACTCACCGAATTGAAATGTTGATATATTATCCGTTTTGTGCATTTATTTTCTGTATAGAAATAACTGCTTTGGGCTATCGGCGGAGGATAGTCTTGATTGTTGTAGACAATGCATGATGATTAGGCAAACTAAAACTGATCATTGAAATGTGTCATAGAGTATGACAGTTGATAGAATACATTAACTTTATGTATTGATGGATTATGCACATAACCAATGTGTTTATATGCATTATGTGTAGACGGTTGATAGAATACATTAACTTTATGTATTGATTGATTGCGTATATGATTCTGTGTTTATATGCATTGCTTGTGTATGGGAGGAGATGGGAGATGTACTCCACGGTTTAGGGGAAGATGGGGATGTACCTCTAAACTGGTTAATGGTTGTGGGAAGATGGGGGATGGACCGAGGGATGCAGCTCATATGCTCTCCCATTGTAGTAGTGATACAGCTCATATGCTTATCTGTTGAAGTGTTGATATAGCTCATACACTTATCTGTTGGAATGTTGATATAGCTCATATTCTTATCTGTTAATGTGTTGATATAGCTAGTATGCTTATCTTTTATTGAAATAGGAAAATGTTTAATATGAGTTACTGTCTCATATAAGTGGTTTGGCCAAGTTCTGAGCCATGGTTATGAATTGAGAATTGAAAGGAAAGGAAAGTGAATTGTAACATGGACTTGTATGTCATGAAACTGTAAGATGATATAAGTGGACGTATCAGTTTCGACCATCTATCAACTGCTAATCTTTTAGTCATTGTTCATGGTTGGTTTAGTGTATTTCTACTAGGCTGTGGCTCACCCTATATGGGAACATCATTTTCGGGTACAGGTAACATGCCACCTCCAATGACATAGCTTGGGAGGCTTAAGGCGGATGGACTTTTTGGTTGTATTTTTTTTTTTTTTTTTTGATGTATTACAGGTAGATTCAAGCCAAGGGCTTAATGTGTAATTGAGCTAGTGCTCTTTTTTTTTATAACCAAGTGTTAATTTGGAAAGCTGTAAGCCCTTGGGCATTTGCTTTTGTTGTTAACATGTAATACCTTTTGTAATGAAACTCTGATGAATAGAAGAATGTGGGTCTTTTATATATCAATGAATGTCTATATTGATGGGTTTAATGTTGTTATTTTGGGGGCGTTACAGACACACATGCCGACTTATTTAATGTACCAACAACTTTTCCCCAGATTCACCATTTCATTTACCCTTTTCAATAGTACAATACATGTAACTCAAAATATTATTTTTTTCAAAACAATGCAAATGTTCCAAAACATAATGTAAGAATTTCCAAAACCTCCTTTCATAACATATAGTTTCAATTTTCAAAATCCATTACATGCTGCATGATATGAATGATTTCAAATTGCCTAATCCACATGTAATTTCTAACACACATGCTATCCTCTACCGATAGCCAAAACAGTTATCTCTATTGTAATAATCAAAAGATATCACTATAGATATTTTTTCCAAAAGAGTAACAACAGCCATTTTCCAAAATCCCACAACCATTTTTTTTCCATCTCTTACAAAACCATCATCATTTTTCATTGTTTTCCAACACAAGGTTTTATAGTAAAACATCATTTTTTTTTTTTTTCAAAATCACTTTTCAATAAATGACAGCCACCATGTCAATATATCTCAACACCAATACAAGATCATCACCTGATTCAAGAACTTATTTGAAAATCTCTCTTTTACATTTGAAATCCCAACCTCAAGTTTAACCTAAAACACCCAAATCCATAGATCTTTTGAAATAACAAATAACAATGGTAGAAATCATACCAAATGACTACCAAATATACATAACCAAATAGGTCACAAACATGCTACTGAACTCATATTAAGTTTAAGAAATAGACCCTATCTCTTCAAGTGAAGAGGGGAACTCGAAGAAAACCAAAGTCGAAGAAACTGCAAAACTCTTGGATCAAAAGAAAGCCTTTGATGAGATCTACAATCTTTCTCAAAGGACCAAGGTGAAAAGATGTCTCTATGTAAGTAGATCTAGATCTAAGTGGAAAAAGGTGAGTTTCGAAGATAGAGAGAGCGATTCACAGTTTAAAAAGAGAAGAGAAGAGAGAGAGAGAGAGAGAGAGAGAGAGAGAGAGAGAGAAGGGGGGAATGAGAAAAGTGTGTTTGGGGTCTATTTATAGTGGTAGAATAATAGCCTTAAAGTCAAAGGAAAGAATAAGTCAAACCCCCAAAAAATGGAGCTCAAAACCAAACCAAAACTCTGAAAATTTACTTGCAAGAGTTGACCCTTCAGACAATGGTGTTGACCCTTCAGGAAGAAAAGCTGAGACACTAATGTGTGCAAAGAGTAAGGGTCGACCCTTGGAACTAGTGGTGTCTACCCTAAATTTCAGAATGTAACCCAGAACAACACAGTAAGGGAAGGGTCGACCCTTAGAGCCTCTGGTGTCGACCCTATAAACTAGTAAAGATATTAATGACAGGGCAGCAAGGTGGTGTCGACCCCAGGAAAGCTAGTGTCAACCCCATAATAAATTTTCCAAGCTCCCAAAGAACTTTTCAACGTAGACAAGTGCGAACGAACAATCTCAACGAGTCTAAATCAAATCATACTCCTCCAAAATTGAAATATAACAACTCCAAAGACTCCCAAAATGAAAATAAAGCAATTAAATACACTCTATAATAGTTTAAGACACAAGTGCTACAACACATGGATCAAATTAATTTTCTTGTATATTTTTTTATTTTTTATCTATCTTATTGATGTCTAATATTAATTTATATTTAATTTTTTATTTAACATAAAATTATTTATTACAAAACATTTATATTTAATTTAAATTTTATATATCTATATACAATATGAATGAATAATTCAAAAAGAATATTAAAGAAAAAATCAATACTCTAAATAATTAATTTGTGTATTTTCATCTTAATCCAATCACAACATATTTATATCTAATATTATAAATAAATTTTGTTTAGTTTTAATTCTACATATTTTTATTTTCCAAATAAATATAAAAATAAAAATAAATGATTTGAATCACTTTTAGTTTATTTTACTAATTCTCTTTCTAATTTAACTATTATTTTTAATATCAAAATGAGTATTTATTTTACTATATTATAATTTAATACATATCATATAAAATCATTATATGATAATTACACTTTTATAGTACAATGAAACTAAAATTATCAAAATAAACAAATAATTTAACTAAATTTATTATATATAAGTTTTCAAGTAACATTTTTTGTAACGTCCCAAAATAATTCAACATGAACTACCCACATTAATAAATATTCACTAAACAATGACAATAATCCTCCCATCTTCACATATTTAATAAATGAGTTTAATACAAAAGTTCCACATGCGGTATACATTCAACGAAATGAAAGAACACATGAATCTATAGCATGTGAAGCATCTAGTCTCAAAACAATGAAATGCCCTTAAGGGCTTACATCTTCCAAGGCAATAGCCCGGTTACACAAAATGGTCTCTCGGACACATGCACATTTACCCATTGGCTTTACAAAATTCACAACAAAAATAAGAGAGCTATTTACTGTTCACAAAAAGATATCCACGCCCTCAATTCGGCGGGATCACCACATCTTTACCTGCACCAAAGTCCCATAGGAGTGAGCATAAAGCCCAGTAGAGAATTCTCACAAAGTATATACAGTTATGCAATTCTAAATGTAAATGCAAATGCCAATGCCATACAATGCCCTTTTTTATAGAAAATTTCATTTCATGCTCTCCTCAAAGATTTTCATTTTTCAATAAAAGCTTTCAACCTCAACACATTTCAAAACTTCCAATTTTAATCAATAGGGGCGGTAAATACGACACTAGTAATCCCTAGGCTGGTGTCTGCGAGTAGACTCTACAAGTACTACCAAACTGTCATTTTTACCGATAGCAACCGAAAGGCTCGACACCTATCCGTGCGGTTTTCTAGTCTTTCACCATGGACACTCATGCCAACTTATCAAGTTCAACTACACCCCCTATCCGCACTTACCACGTATTTACCCCATACACATTTCCATTAACTTCATTATCAAACATATATTTATTTCTTTCTTGAAGCAAATCTTTCCAATCTAATTACACAATGCATAATATGTAATTCCATGTGAATGCAATGCAATGTTATTCCATACCTTATAGCATTTCTCCAATTCAATTAACTTGACAACAATATCAAGTAAATTCATTTCTCAACTCCTTTCTTCAATGTTATATCACAATATAACTTATATGCCTTCAACTCATAGCAATTGCCATTCCTCATCATGCACAATTTCTAACAAGGTAGTCCCATCAAGACTACATGTCATGTTTTCCACATTAGATTCCCAAGACTTTACAATTCCCACAATCCATAACACATACCAATTTTCCACTCCTCAACTATACATGCTCATGTATTTAATAATAATTCAAAGAAAATAATTCTTCATTGTTCATACATCAAGAAGTTTTGCCATTTAACAAAGCATATGATAAATCTACACTCCCTCATTTATTGAACACTAGAAGGAGAGAAAAAGCCATAAGTCTTATTTCTAGGGTTTCTTATCAAACCCAACACATTCTCATTTTCTTAAGTTTAATAAAATAAAAACCCTCTAGGATTTATAAAAGGGTTGAGATACAAACCCACTTTTAAAACTCTCTACATTTTTGAATCACAAAGTTAAAATCAACCAAAGAACTAGGAGAAAACTCTTAAAATCATCATCAAAATAGCAAAACTTGTATATATAACTCAAGAATGTCCTTACCTCAAAGTGTTGATGATGAAGAGAAGATGAAACCCTAGCTTTCGATGGAAGATCCTTCAACCTCTACCACACCAAGAGGAACCCTAGCTTTTGATCTTCAAGATTAGAGGGATGATGATGATGATCTAGACCTAATGGATAGCAAGAATCAAAGGCCTTTGGTGCTTTGGTTAGGGTTTTTAGGGAGAAGGATGAGAGAAAATGTTTTTAGAGAGAGAGAGGGAGATATATTAAAATGAGATACAAACAGCCCAAAAGAGGAGAAAAAATAGAGTTTTCGGACCTGCCAGCGTCCCGCACATGCGGCACATGACCCGCACATGCGAAGCCTCTCTCCCGTACGTGCGGCTCCCATCCCCACACGTGCGGCCCTCCCCAAACGTACCAAGCCCCGCACCTGCATATATTGCAGTGTGCTGCCCAGCTTTCCCCTGAAATCTGCACGTGTGGCCCTCTCTCGCACGTGCGACAAGCCAACCAGTCCAGAAAATTTTAGTTCAACCCCCGGGCGCTCCGGACCTGACCTCACGCTCTCCAGAACAAGTGAAAACCAACACCAACGAAAACAAGAACCAGAACTTTATATGAAAAAAAATAACTTCCGAACGTTTCAAATTCAACGAGAGCACAGAGAACGGAGTGAAGAGGAAAGAAAAGAAATAAAACAAGGACCCAGTCATCACATTTTTATTGAACGATAAGGCTAAGATTATTAAAATAGATAATTTAAATTTAAATTATATTTTAAATTAAAATTAAAATTATTCTTTTGTAACACATATCATAATATAAAATATCATTACATTAATTGAAGTTAATTACATTGTGATTTTATGTCAGACATCATATTTCTAGAAGTGATTTACATCCATGTTTAGCGTCCAATTTGATATTGATTGATTAAAATAATGGAACTCAAAAACATTTTTTAGTACGTTTTTAGAAGATAAATTGACAAATGTCAAATGATAAATAGTGTGGAGCATTCTTTTAAAGAATAATGATTCATAAAAAATGATTGTGTATATTTAAGGCACCTATTGATTTTTCATGAATAATTTTTAAATAAAATTATAATCAAACACCATTTGAAGCATAATTAAAGCTCCGATCCACCACTTTAGACACAACAAAAAATATAAGAAATTAGCAAAGACCTTTTCAATTAGTAACCAAAATAATCCACCATGAGTAATAACCAAGTCATAATTTGTATATTATAGAATTTTCTGTTTTTATTTTCTTCTAGAAAAAAATATTTTGATACAAGTGGAATTCATGATTTTTGGTAAATCTAATTAACTCAAATGAGTATTTGATTTCAGGTTTTTTTTTTTTTTTTTTGAAAGAAATTGTTTTTATACATAGTGACAAATTTTCATCAACCATTAACAAATTTGTTTGTATTTGGTTTGGCTTTAAATTGTTAAAATTTTCTACACAAAGTATTATAGTGATTTCGGTTTTGACCCGACCCTTGTTGTATTTCGGATACAGGTTTCATATTTCATACTATTGATTATGCCTTGCTTCCCTTGTTTTCCCTTTAAATTTGGCTATTGGGTTATTGTGGTTGTGCTTGGGGCAGGTTGATTGCTTAGTTTCCAAACTCTTGTTATCCAGAATTTTGCTCCTCCACTCAAGCGGCACTTCTTGCGCTCAAGCGGGTTTTGTGAATTCTCAGTACTTTTGCAGGTTTGCAACACTACTGGGAGGATGTATTCTACGCTTGAGTGGGCTCAGCTCGAGCAGCTCTTCTTGCGCTCGAGCGTTGGTCTGTTGTCTGTAAAACTACTAAGAGTGTGCATTCTACACTCGAGCGTCACTTCTTGTGCTCGAACGGAACAACTTATTGTTTCTGACGGTCGAGCATCAACTCTTGCGCTCAAGCGGACTATGCGTATATTAGTTTGCAGCAGCACATTTTTACGTCACTTTTTCGCATCTTTTTCACTCTAAACCCTAAATTGGGATCCTCTCTCTCTACAACTCATTCTCTTTCTACATTTTCACCTAGATCTGTTGGTTTCCCTACCCTGGTGTCTTGGGGAAAAAAGATAGAGTATCTTAAGAGCTCCGTTTTGATCTTAATAGATCTTGATTTTGGTATCTTTGAAGTTCCTCCATTTCTTCCTTGGCCTTCTAAGCTTGAAGTAGGGACTTTCTACACTCTCCTATGATTTTTAACTTAGTTATTTGTTGATTGTGTAAAGAATGTTGGGTTTTGGAGAATTTTAGACAAAACTAGGGTTTTGGTTTAAAATCAAAAAAGAGAATTTCAAATGAAGGTATTGAAAATGGTTATAGGTATATATATGAGGATGTGTTGTGTTAAATTTGTTGATTTTGACACATGGATTGGATTTGGAAGAGAATGGAGTTTTGCCCTAAAATGTTTCAAAGTAATTATTTTGTATAAATAATGAAATTGGTATTGGAAATATGAAATTAGATGAATGTTTATATAAACGGTGGAGTTTGATGTGTATTATCTCCCACCTATGGAAATTGTATTTGTCTTGGAGATTGTACATCTATTTAGAAATATCTGTTTTGGGGTAGTGGTGAAGGATAGTTATGATTATTGTAGAAATTACATGAGGATTACGTGAATTGAAACTAATCTCTTAGTTGTTGTCATTGAATATGACCGTGTTTTAATACATTGCATATGTATGATATTTGGGAGGAGAAAGGGGATGTACTCCATGTTTGGCAGATTAAATGAGATGGACTCCATTGAATTAAGTTGGGCTGTGTGTCCAGGGTGAAAGTCTTGAAAATCGCACGTATACATGGGTACCGATTTCCGCGGACGAAATTTTCATAAAATGGCAAATTGAAGTGTTGGTGTAATGGTTATATTGATTAGGGAACCACTGAGTTGTTGCCTCAGTTGGGCTATCTGGATAACAATGGATTTGACTCATGAATTAAGGTGAAATGAATTGTCATGAAATGAATTAAGAGAAAATGGATTGAGATGTGACACTTGGCATATTATGATCTTGTAAGAATACAAATGAGTTTACCATGGGCATTGTATATGCATATCATACTTATATTTTTACTAAGATTCATATATTGTATTAGATTACTTTTACTGAGGTTTGGCTCACCCTACTTGGGAAAAAACCATTTTTAGGTGCTGATGATATCCCTCCGCCAAGGACTTAGCTTGGGAGGATTGTGGAGCTGAAGGCTCATTTTTGTTTATTTTGTATTTACCTTTTTACAAGCCTAGGGCTTTATTTGTACTGAGCTTATGACTCATTTTGTTGTAACGAAGCACGATCTTAGAAAGATGTAAGCCTTTCGGGCATATGAATGTCTGTAAGCCTTTTAGGATGTTGATTGAGTCTATGGGTTTCTCAGAGTCCTATTAGAAAGGCACTTGATCACTGCTATTTCTAGTTGGAACTCTGGCAACGCCGCAAGATGGTCATTATCTGAGAATGAAATTTGTATGTGTTTACGTGACTACATGCTTATGTAGAGTGAATTACTGTTGTTCACCGTATTAGGACGCGAGTGAGTTAGCTTCGGTACATTTGTAAATGTGCTAATCTTTTTTGTTACCTTCATTAGGATGTCAGGACGTGGACGTGGTGGTGGTAGGTGTCACGACCCCATTCCGCTCCTAGTAGAATGGTGCCATGATGGCCAGTAACCCGAGGTTACCAAAGGCCAACTACAAGGATTCACACACACAATCAGAGCATACATATGGGGCTTACAAGTGCAGAAGCAATAAATTTAAAACTAATTAGTCCATAAGAGCTGTGCATAAATCGAATGAAATGTTATACATCTTAATATAGTTTACAACTTGCATACAATAGAATAAAGTACAAAATACATCTTGATCAAAAGGCTTCTCAAGCCGACGTATACAAAAAAAAAAAAAAAAAAAAAAAAACTATGAGCCAAGAAGAATAATCTTCAAGATGCTACAAAACATGAATCCAAAACATCTTGCAAACAATCATCTAGGTGTCGTCGCCTTTTTCCTCATCACCTACATATATATATATATATAGAGGGTGAGCTTGGATACTCAATGAATGATATAATCAATAAAGGGGTTTGCATGGTTGATATCCAAAATCTTTATCAAGCCAAAACACATCATATCTTGTACGAAATCAAAGGACAAATCAAGTTCATCTAAAAATCTTACAAGCCTCAAAGGAGGCTCACTAGCATCAATAATACAAGGGATGACATGATCAAAAGTGCTACAAAAGTTTAGAGTCCCCTAGCACGTACGGACTTGTGCTACAAATGCTTATAGTCCCTTAGCACGTAGGGACTTGTGCTACAAATGCTTATAGTCCATTAGCACGTACGGACTTGTCAAGAATGTTATCAAAACCAAAGCTAATAGTTGATGCACAAAACAGGGATAGTCATTCATGCTTAACAAATACTTTTCCAAAACAAGCGAGGCAAAACTTTATCAAATGTCATAACATAGCTTTATTAAAAATACCACTCACTTAGTTCTTCAGGCGTCGGGGTCAAAGCAAGAGTCCAAGTCCTACAAACACATGGAAAAGTCTATTGAATGCACTCTCAAACAAGCTTTATATGAATGCAAATGATCTCGGCATTCCATCAAAACTAAGTTGGACCAAAACAAAACACTGTTTCTCATCTCGGAAAAACATAATGGGTACCAACCAAGTCTTGGCCGAGGTCCCACACCTCCTTGCCGAGGTGTGGTCCCGATGGCCACATTCAAGAAAATGAAGTCGGGAAAATCTGGGTTTCCCTCTGCTGAAGAACATGAAGAACATGAAAAACATGAATGCTCAAACACAACGGTGCCGTTTGGTAACACTTACGTTTTCAGTTTTCTGTTTATATTTACAAAAATTTTAAAAACTCAAATAAAAACTTGTTTGGTAAAATTTTTGATTTATAAATCAGTGGTCTCAGTTTATAAATTTGGTCAAAAAATGAAAACACAAAAAATGTGTTTCATTTTGAGTTTTCAATTTTTATTTTTTTTTACCACCCAACACTAGCCACCACCCGCCACCATTTTCCACCACCGTCTTCTGCCACCACCACTCACCACCCACCCCCCACCACCACCTGCCACCACCACTCACCACCCACCTACCACCACCACCCGCCAACACCAGCCACCACCCACCTGCCACCCACTCGCCGCCACCACCCACCAGCCACTTGCCATCCACTCACGACCCGCCACTACCATCCACCGTCCGCCACCACCACCCGCCACCTACTTGCCACCACCACTTACCACCCACCTGCCACCGCCATCCACCACCAGCCACCTGCCATCCACTCGCCGCCACCACCACCCACTACCACCACCACCACCACCACCACCACTACCGCCATCACCCACCACCCACCCGCCACCCACCTGCCACCACCACCCACGACCTACCACCACCACCACCACTACCACTAATACCACCACCACCCACTCGCTACCACCTATCACCCGCCACCATCACCCACCCACCCACCCACCACCACCACCCGCCACCACCACCCGCCATCTGCCACCCACCACCCGTCACCACCACCACCACCACCACCACCACCACCCACTCGCTACCACCCATCACCCGCCACGATCACCCACCCACCCACCCACCATCACCCGCCACCACCCGCCATCCACCTGCCACCACCACCCACTCGCTGCCACCCACCACCCGCCACCGTCACCCACTCACCCATCACCACCACCCGCCACCTACCTGCCACCACTACCTGCCAACCGCCATCCGCCACCCACCTGCTACTGCCACCCACCACCTGCCACCACCACCACCACCACCCACCACCGTCACCCACCCACCCACCACCACCACCACCCACCCGTCACCACCCATCACCAGCAGTTACCCACCACTCACTGTTACCACTTTCCACTACTGTCTTTCGCCGCCACCACTTGCCACCACTTGCCATTTCTCACTCTTTTTTATATTTTTAAATTTTTTTAAACATTTTGTCAATTATCAAACGCGTTTTTAGTTTATGTTTTTCTAAAAATAAACAAAAAATAAACAAAAACCAGTTTAAAAAATTTTTGTAAATATAAACTAAAAACGTAAACGTTACCAAACACACCCAACTTGTTATTATGAAATCTGGGATTTCATGGGATGAGTTCGAAAACGTGGACCTGGGTACCCATACTGGAAGATCTTATGAAGACAAACAAAAAAACATGAATCTTGATGCAAGCTTTTGGATCAAACAAGGCTTTTATTCAAGAACACATGAATATCACTTTCTCCTTCTAAAACCAAACTTTAAATCAATGCATGGCTTACAAATCGTGCCCGATCATGCAATGCAGCTGGATGGACAATAAGAATAACAAGAGTAGATCAAGATTCTAACCTCAAGACACGAATCTAACGGCTCAAGGTGTGAAGATCAAGCTTGGAAATCTATTCCTTCTCTAAGAACTCCTCCTTCTTCTTCCTAGAGCCTCTCTCTCTAAAAGACAAGGATATGATACAAAATGATGTGTTTCTCAACAGCTCACTGACGTAACCCTCTGCTGGGACACGTGGCATCGGCTGGTTGGTTCTTCTCAAAAAGGTGACTGAGTGAAAAGACAAGACTATGACAGAGTGTGT
>CM069917.1:30826535-30858275 GCA_036172215.1 Camellia granthamiana | reverse complement strand
GGTGACTGGGTTCCAGAAGGAAGTTGATCACGCAGCTCCAATTGTTGCAACCGAGACATCGGATTCGGAGAAAGCATGGGTAATCAAAACCATTACATGGACTGAGACGCTATGGAAGCGTTGGGGGCTGGACTTCAGGATGAAGTTGCCTACGTATCCCAAACATGGGAATCAAGCCTTACGTAGCTCGGGGTTAAGGTACACTCGGGTATTTTAACCTTCACTATTTTCAGGCTCTTACTTTTGCCAAGGCGCCCGATGCGGGTTTTCGACCTTGCGAGCTATATTCTTCTTTCTTTTCTTCTTTTTCTTTTGTATTTTCATTTTTTATTTCTTTTGCTGTATATTTATTTTTTTTCTTTTTTCTCTTTTTTTTTTTTGCATTTTTGCATTTTTCTTTGCTCTAACTTTTGCCTGGACCGCCCTTCCGGGTTTTCGGCCCAGCGAGCCTCTCAAAGGGTAAAAGTGTAACAAATCCATGCCAAATGGTTTTGAGATTGACGCCTCCCCTTTTCCGGGAGAATGACGGTTGCAGTGCTTTGCAGGAGATTCCATCATGGGTGCTTACAAACTTCTTTTGGTGAAATCTAGTCTTTTGCTCCGATTTCGGTGCCTCTTGATCGAGGGCTGCTTCGAGTCTGGCCTCACAGGCCTTGCATTAATAACTAAATTCTGGATGCCGGTCCAAGGTTTGGAAAATGAAGGGTCGAGTCTCGAGGCTGAGAGCGATCCTAAGCTGCGCAATCTCAAGAGCGATTCCACACAGGTCTTTGCAAGACCGCACAAAACATTTTGTTTTTGAAAGTTTTTAAGAAAGCGACAAATCGCTCGTATTGAAGATAGTGCGGAACCAGTCTGGATCAGGCTAGGGTCCTTCTCAGTACTCACGTTGACAAGGATGATTTCATTCATTAAAAGTTAGCACGCCTCTCTTTCTTTCAAAATGATCAAACTTTGTAAAACCCGAGGAATTTCTTCCTCTTCGTTTTCACCGCAATGCTTAAAAGGTTTCGAAAAACTTAAGTCAAAGCAATAATTTTTAAGGCACAAAAGAGCAGGCGGAATGTGTTGTCACCCCATTCGAATTCTCTGGCACAACCAGCCCAATACAATCAATAACATGGAAACACGGTAGCCACGGCTGTTTCATTCAGGTTTCCCGGGTGTAAACTGGCTCCACGGCGGAGGCGGAGGCGGAGGCGGACCCAAAAAGAAAGCAAAAAGAAGTAATTTACAAAACAAAACGGTGCTTGAGGCAACAACCCCGAAGTCACCTAGTATTCTATACAAAAGAGGGACTGACTCATTATAATTAGACAGACCCTTAAGCAAAAGGACTGACTCAAGACAATGAGACAGACTCAAGACAAGACAAAAGACTGACTCGACACCCAAGTCAGAATGTGCAAGGCCAAGATTCACGGATGCCCAAAAATGCGTGCCAAACGCCACATCCAAAAATGTACCAAACACGGCCCACAGGCGATTCACCTTCTGCTTACATACTCGCGGTATCTGTATCTTCAAAATCCAACAACTGAGTGGTGACGGACTTTGCCGAAGTGGGAGGGAGGATAACTTCGTTATCAATCAAATCTTACACCTCGTGCCGAAGACGGAAACAATTATCAGTGGCATGGCCAGTCTGTTGATGGTACGCACAGTACAGGGAAGCATCATGGGTATCAGGGAGATTCTTCGGGAGCGGCCGCGGCTCCAGGGGCTTAAGGTGTCCCCTTTCGGCAAGGATCTGCAATGCCTTGGACAATGGCATATAGAGAGCATGAAAGACCCTGCGCCCTCGGGGCTCGTACTTTGGAGTACTCTTGCTAGATGCACTAGCAAACGGATCGGCGGGTGCGGCCTTGGATTTTTGATCCCTTCCGGATGTAAGGCTGGAAAGGGGAAGAACTGTTTTGGCATGACGGGGCCTATCCCGACTCTCTGATTGACTGGAACTGCCCTCAGGCAGGCTGGGGAAAGCATCCTCCACAACTTTGGACATAACTGCGGATATCTGTTGTTTGTTCATTCCTCCGGCTTTCAAAGCCTCTACTGCCCACAGCAGTTGTTCAATAGGGTCGGCCTCGGCCTTCATCTTGCCTCTGTCTCTGGTCTCAGCCTGATCGAGAGCTTGGTTTAATGCATCGTTGCCATAGTTGGAGGCCATCTCCGGTTGGCTGAGTTCGATGACAATTCGACCCAACAGCGGGGGCTCTTGGGGTACGAAGCTTCCGGCATAGGGTGCAGCTGGTGGTGAAACTGACATTCCATAGGCGAGATCTGTCATAGACCTTTGGAGATCACCTATCATCCCCATTAGTTCGAAAGTAGTAGGCTCACGAGCCTGGTACAGTTGAGGAGCCCAAATTGGATGTGCGGCAGGCGACCTAGGCGGATGCGGTATGCTGACAGCAGTTTCATCCTGTGGGGTGACTTCCTGACTCAACGCGGCTGTCATGACCACAATTTCTTCTGAGTTCTGCGTCATGTTCAGTCCTGCCTCAGCAAGGAGAAGACACTAGCTGATCAAACCCCCGAGTCCTTGAACTGAAACGGAAAACAAGCAGCATTTCAGCCCCAAGCAGATCAAATACGGGTGTAGCCGGACAACTGCGCTCTACTACTGAACACTATTCCCCGGAGTCACTATCAAAACTGAACTGATACCCGCAGACACAGCTAATTCTCAACAACACTGATACCGGTGCCCTCGGGCCGGATACCCAAATCTTGCAAACTGATATGTTTGTTCCCTGTAGAGATACACTCTAAAAGCACATAGCAAGTAAAAAGAGAGCCAATGCACCCCTATGTTGGGGTAGGGTTTCCCTGTCCTATTTTGTCAGGAGCTAGGGTTTCACTACGCACACAGCGGTTTTAAACAACCTAATATCGGGTGAGCAACCTGTCCTAGTTTGGAATGGTCACTATGGATTTCGATATGCACTAGGTCGAATGGTCGAAAAGGGTGCCCCGTAAAACCGGGGTTTGTGTTCCCATACTGGCAGAGCCTGCAATCGGTCAGCCTTATGGACATGCCTTGACAAGACAAGCCTCCGGCAAACCGCTCAGGAATAGCAGATGGCCAACACGGTGTCCTAGGCGCACCAATGCACATGCAATGCAAAGAAACACATAAGTGTAATCAAAACAGGATATCACGAGTTCGAGTCAAGCTCTCTAAAATCCCCAGCGGAGTCGCCAGAAACTGTAGACGTGCCCGTGGGCTTCGCTCTACAGTTCAAGGACTCGATTTGTGTCGCGGTTCTAAATCTGAACCAAAGAGTCCAAATCCGGCAAATCGTTTTGAGAAAACAGATTTTTTTGAAAAGTAGTGCCAAACATGGACTGCTTTGCCAGATTACAGAGTCGCCACCTAAATATTTTAAAATGGGAAATTTAGGAAACCCTGACTCGGTGCCGAAGGCCACATGTCCGTCATCACCAAAGTGGTCTTGGCTCGGGAGCTTGGGTACGATCGGGGAAGGTCAGCTATGAGCACCCCCTTTCGCCCGGTCCGAAGACCGGCCTCTACTAACCGTGATATCCGTTTTTGAAAACTTTACATGTTCTTATTCCAATTATTTAGCCTAGAATTACTATGTGATGCGCACAACACAAAAGTATAGACTAGATTGCCTAACTTGGAAATAAACATTGCATATCCGTTTTGTCTCGAAAAACGTGTTTTCTTTTGCTACTCGCAAGTAGGCTAAAATACGGATTTCAATGAGTTGTTCCAACTCACGCAATCCAACCTCCACCCACAGGCATTAAAGCAGCTTATAACACATAAGCATTTAGCCGCATGGCAATCATACTGTTATGGCAATCATTCACACGCATGCGATATGCTAAAGCCATAAAAACTTACATCGTACTCCGTGCCAAAACAGTAAACTAGTTAGCAAACATGCATGACCTAGTTCATGTTAAGTGGCTAATGCGACACATACAAGAGTGTAATCTAAACAGGCTCGGCTAACCCTAAACATGGCACATGAGATGCAACAGCTATCACGTATTCAATTTGGAATTGAAAGTACGATGCGGTTTGCATGATGTGCCGAGCCCGATGTATGTAAACAAATGCATGAATGCACGCATGCATTGCATAAGGTATGCTAAAATAAACATGCCCTAGTCCATTACCATAAGCAGGTAAATAAAAGGGAAGAAAGAAATGGGGGTTGGAAGACATACACCCACTCACACACACTTATTACAATTGCGCCCTCACTCGGAGGGACCGAATAATAATACAGAACCGAATAAATAACTAACTACTCTAGCTAAATAAATATTACAATTTAACTAAATTGATTAAATAAATTAATTAATCTAATTAAACAGTAAATCGCCTCGGGATGAGGGCCAAAAGCAGCGCGCGCTCGGGACTGGCTCGGAACCGCACTGCCGTGCAAGTGTGCCTCTGTTTCCTCTGCTCTCCTCTTCAGAAAATTCCCAAAATCCCCGAAGCACCTCTCAGGGCACTGGGGAGTACCACCGGCTGGGGCAGAGCACCACCGGCTGAAGGAGGAGGTCACCGGCACTGAATTCACTCATCGGCTGCCGATTGACTGCCGGTCGGCACTAAATAGTGCCGGTCGGCACAAAATTCCTGCAGGACCTGCAACTCACAGCAGCAGAGGGAAACAAAATGCAAGGCAATGCAATTCAAGCCATTTATGCATCAAACACACTCCCTATCATGTTATTGACTCAAGGGGGCATGTACCTCGGTTCCCGGACCACCAATCATGCATTTCCATGCATGATGGCCCTAAGAACCAAGAGTGCATCTTTGATGTCAAATGCATGCAATGCAATCAATCAAACAATGGTGCTAAAACCTCCATCATGACTTAGTCAAGAGGTAGAGCATGCATGCTCATATGATGCAATCCTAGACATGTCAAACTAGTATGCAATATGGGCAATGTGATGCACTCATGCAAGCATACAAGTAAGCATTCAAGACAAGCATGCAAACCAATGAAATGGTGGATTTAGACATGAATTAGGCATCTCAAATGGGCCCAAAATCAGTGGCCAAAGTGCCTAGAAATGGAGACTAAACAAACTCACACACATGCAAGTGTTAAGGTCCAAACCCAAGGCATACAAAAGCGACTCTCATGCACACTTAAGAGGCACAAACATGGGCTAATAGCATGCATGAAAAGCTCTGAAATCCATGTCAAACATGATGCCAAATCATGCAATGAAGCATGCCAAACAAAGCATGCAAATGGCCTAGGCTTAAAGCAAGTCAATAGGGCATTAAACCACACTTAGCACAAACACATATGGCATGCACTAATCAACCTAAAACAGGTTTCTAACATGTCAAAACAAAGCCAAATGGCTACTTAGATGGCATCTAAGAGTCATTAAATCAAAGGCATGCATTGAAGCCAAAACAAGGGGCATACAACACATGCTCCTAAAGCATTAACAAGGCCACTAAGGCAAGCATACAAGCACACCAAGGGGACTGAAATTGCATGCTAGATGGTTCCAAACCATCAAGAACAATGCAAGCAAAGCATGCTACACTCACATGCTCTCAAGGCCAACAAGCCGAATGCAAAGGGGCTATATTAAACATGCTAAGATTGACCAAAATACTTATGGACAGACCTAAAACATGGAAATATAAACACAAAATCTTCACAAATGCAAGCCTAAAACATGCTAGAAATGAAGGCATACCACCTAGGCATGTTAGAGCATACAAGGGCATTACAAGGCAACCATGCTAAGCATGCATAAGAGACCAAAACCAACTTGAAATCATGTTATAACATGGAAATATAAGCATGGAAAACAAGTCAAACATGCTCAACACACACTCAAACATGGTGCTCCTTAAGGAAGCAAAGTTTGCCCTTTTCAAGGACACCAAGGAGAGGGGGTGACCCTCCCCTTTTTGAGACTTCAAGGCATGCTCTTCACCACTGAAATCCCTCAAGATTTCAGTGGTGAAGAGATCCTATCACCAAAATCTCGGATCTCTCACAAAATAGCACAAAAAGTGACCTTTTCAAGGCCTAAGGGTGGTCAAACCTCCCCAAACCACTAAACACTCTTAATATACAATAAAGAGGGTCAAAAATCAGAACTTTTATGTTCCAAACACTAAGCCCAAAAACTGTTTTAAAGCAAGTAAAAATAAGGTACAAGAATGGGGTAAAAAGGGAGTTAAGTTCTTACCCTTGTAGCCTTCTTCAACAAAGATGGTGTGATGGCTTCTTTGAGCTTCAAACCAACTCCAAAGCTTCAAAACAAACCTCTGGACCCTCAAGAACCAAAGGAAGGTGAAACACTAGGTGCTTGTGTGCAAAAGTGTGAACTAAAGCACCTAGTGTACTAAATAAGCAAGAAAAAGAGAGATAGAATAGATATATGATTTAACCTAAAACCAGAGCTTGGTCTCTCTCTAAAATGGCTGAAACCTCTCAAGAATTTCAACCCTAAGCCAAGAAGAAGAGCCTTCCTCTTATAGAACTTGTAAGACTTACAAGCTAAGCAATTAAGGGCTCATCCCTCCATACACGTGTATGGAGGGGAAGCAAATTGCACACAACTGTCTGAAAATATCTCAGAAAGCAAGTGCACAGTGTCCGGCCGGCAGAAAATGTCAATTTGACAAAATTGAGTGCCGACCGGCACAAAAGAGTGCCGATCGGCACAATAAAGTGCCGATGGCAACCACAGCCAGCCGATGGCCTCTAGCCCCAGCCGGTGGTGTGTAGGGATGCCTCACAAAGCATTCCCTGCCCTTCCAAGGCAAAACACAAGTGTTTGGTGTAAAACCAAACACAAACGGTCGAGTTCGGAGGTCCTGAGGCAAGGCGCGCGCAGCCGAGAACTCCGGGAACTCCAAACGAACACCAACATGGATAATCACCGAGTGTTCAAGCGGTGACGTCCAAGTCTTGAGGACGGTCAAAAATGGGGTGTCTACAACCGTGATCAAGGCTCAAGCTCTTGCGGACTTCGTGGCGGAATTTGCCCCTGGAACGCATCCAGTTTGTCTGGTTGATTTGACTAGTGCGGATTTAACACAGCCCATGGTTCAGGCGATGGAGACAAGTATTGGCTCGCAAGTGGAAGAAGGGCAAAGAGCGACCGAACTAGTGAAGCCGGACAACTCAATGGAAGACGGACTCAACCAGGACCAGGAAAGAGACCAGACTGAGCCAATCAGAGACTTGGAACTGAGGAGCTCCCAAAACCCTTCTGATTGCTGGAAGCTGTTCATTGGCGAGATGTGGAAGCTCTTCGTCAATGGGGCATCCAACAGGCGCGGGGCCGGGCTGGGTATCATACTGACTTCTCCAGACGGGCTGATCATTGAGCAGGCCATTACGCTTAGCTTCCCTGCATCCAACAATGAGGCGGAGTATGAAGCCCTCCTCGCCGGGCTAAGAAGCGCATTGAGAATGAAAGTATCAGCCCTTATGGTATTCAGCGATTCCAAGTTGGTGGTCAATCAGGTCTCAGGGGAGTATGAGGCAAGGGATGAGAGAATGGCCAAGTATCAAGCCCTGGTGCGCGTAGAGATCAAGAAGTTCGACGCCATAAGAATGGAACAGATTAACCGCGAAAAGAACAACACGACGGATGAATTGGCCGGACTCGCTTCTGCTCAGACAGCTTTTCCCAACCCTTTAATGATCGAATTCTTACCTCGGCCAAGTATTGAGGAACTAGAAGCAACCGAGGTACTCTGCACCGACTTGGGTCCTTCCTGGATGGATCCCATCATCGCCTTCTTGAAAGATAGGGTTTTACCAGAAGAAAAGAAGGCGGCCAACAAGATTCGGGCCAAGTCAAAGTGGTTTTGGCTCTCCCCGTCCGGAGCCTTGTACAAGAAGTCTTTTACCGGGCCGTATCTGAAGTGTGTCCACCCCGCCAAGGTGGAAGCTTTTCTCTATGAGATCCATGAAGGCATCTGCGGCAGCCATACTAGAGGCAAATCTTTGGCTTACCGAGCAATTTCCCAGGGTTATTGGTGGCCATGCATGCAGGTGGACGCGCAGAAATACTTCGCAGGTGCGAAAAGTGTCAGAAGTTTGCTCACCAGATCCACCAGCCAGCTAGAGAATTGCTCCCCCTTACGAGTCCTTGGCCGTTCGCGCTTTGGGGGTTGGATATTGTTGGACCACTTCCAGCAGCACCGGGTAATCGCAAATTCTTCATTGCTGCCACTGACTACTTTACCAAATGGGTCGAGGCCAAACCACTGGCGACCATAAAGGAAAAGGATGTGAAGAAGTTTGTCTGGCAAAATGTTATCACTCGCTTCGGCATACCAAGGGCCCTCATCTCAGATAACGGCACTCAATTCGATGGGAGACTCTTTCGCGGATTTTGCGAAGAGCTGAAGATCGAATTCTACAATTCAACGCCGGCCTATCCTCAGTCAAATGGTCAAGCAGAGGCCTCAAACAAGACCATCCTAGACGGGCTGAAGAAGCGGCTTGAGAAGGGCAAGGGGAAGTGGGCTGAAGAACTCCCTAATGTACTCTGGGCGTACCGCACTACGCCAAGGCAGTCGACCGGAGAGACTCCGTTTGCCTTGGCCTATGGTATGGAAGCCGTTATCCCGTTGGAAATTGGCATGCCAACCATCCGGTCTGAAAGCTTCCAACCAGATTTGAACAATGAAGCAGTAGCATTTGAGCTAGACCTCGCCGAGGAAAGAAGGGAGCGCGCACTAATCCACATAACGGCTTACCAGCAAGAACTCTCCAAGAAATATAGCAAGGCTGTGCACCCTAGGCTGTTCAAGATCGGGGACTGGGTCTTAAGAAAAGTGCTGGGCAACACGGTGGTCCCAGGTGAAGGAAAGCTCGGTGCAAATTGGGAAGGACCATACAAGGTGACTAGTCTCGCTGGCAAATGGGCATACCATCTAGAAGATTTAGATGGCAAAGCTGTCCCCAGACCGTGGAACGCAACCAACCTTAAGACCTTTTACTTTTAAGATGTAATTGCCTGTTTAGCTTTCTAGCCCGTTAGCTTTTTTGGCATTTAATGTATGTATAGCACTGCTTTTTGTAATGAAAAATAGCCTTCTTGTTGCTTTTTGTTGCATCTTTCTGTGCAATGACACCGCAAGGATACAAGGCCACTATGGATGCCAGGGGCAAAGAGACTGACCTGGATAGAACCAGATTACTTTTCTCTCGCCGATATAGAAGAAGACCGCGCAAACAGTTGGCGTCATGAACAACCTTAATGAAATATTGGTGTTTTGACCAATCCACAGGCCGAGCTGACTTTGATCAACCAAACGATGTGTTGGTGTTTAGTCCAACTGATAAGGGCCGAGCTGACTTTGCTCGACAAAACGATATGTTGGTGTCTTGTCCAACCTTTAAGAGCCGAGCTGACTTTGCTCGGCAAAATGATATGTTGGCGTTTTATCCAATACAGGACCGAGCTAATTTTGCTCGGCCATGGTAAAATATTGGTGTTTTGCCCAATATGCAGGCCGAGTTGGTTCGTGCCCACCAAAGCGAAATGTTGGTGATTTGTCCAACTTCCTTATTTTTGCTCGGCCAGAATGAAATGTTTGGGCATTTTCAATACTACAAAGACCAAGCTGATTTATGCTCGCTTTACCAGTCGTGATGTATTACAGATCGAATGAAGAAATTTTGCACATACAAACCGAACAAAAATGCGAGATGAACGAGCAAAAAGTCCAAATTTCATTGATTGAGGAAATGCATTACAAGTGGGGGGGCCTAGCCCGGCTACATTCAGAAAAAAGAAAGGAAACGAAAAACAAAACAAACAACGAAGGAAAATAGAAGTAAACATGTTCAATCTAGTTTAAGGTCCACCGTCTGCTCGATGACTTCCACTGTTTGCTCGGCGACCACCGCAGTGTGCTCCGGCAAGCCTTCTTCTGCCTCATCGCCAGCGCCCTCCACCGCAGCAACCACCCGATCAACCACTTGATCTTCCGCATCTTGAGATGCTTCAGGAGTAGTTTGCTCGGTTTGTTGCACGGCAGCGGCTTCTGCCTCAGCTTCGTTTCTGGCCTCCTCTATAAGCCTCTTTTGTGCGGCGGTTGCATAAGCTTGCATGAAGTGCGGTATGAAGGCAGCAGGTGGATTCAAGAACATGTCGGCTTCTTGACCAAGGCCAACTTTTTCCATGGCAGCTTTCCAACCGCACTGGAAAAAGATGTCCTTGGTCACCTGCACTTGCCGTTCATACGTCTTCTCGGCTTGAGCATAGCCCCTGTCCTCGGCGTCATCCACTGCCTTTTCTTTTTCCTCCTTGTGGCTGTCGCGCAGTTTCCTTAGCTCAGCAAGATACCGGGCCTTGGTTGACTTCACGGCTCACTGCTTGTCAGCTTCAGCTCGGTCAACCTTCAGCCTCAGATCATCTCGCTCGGCCGCCATAGCTTCCTGCGCTGCCTTGAGCTTCGCTATCTCGGCCTCTTGGGCCTTGTTTTCAGCGATGGCATCACGCAGACTCTGCCGCACGGCGATCATGCGCTCGTGGGCGAGGTAGTTCTTTTGCGCGGCCTGCAAACAAGCAAAAGATTGTCAGTAATAAGGAAACCGAGCAAAAATCGGGCTATAACTTAAAACCAAAAAGGAGTGACAATTTACCAACACTATGGACTTCGCCGTTGAGCGGAGGACCTTCAGGTCAGACAGCTTGTCATGTTTTTTCATATCGGCGGGCAAGATCAACCCCTTGGTCATGTTAAAACCAAGCAAGTAATCCTTGTCCACGTAGACGGAGTTTGCAGCCGAAACAGCGCGGCCCTTGTATTTGAATTCCGGCGACCAGACCGGGGGGGCACTTGGGCTTTTGGATGGCCCGCTGGTTTGTTGTTCAGTCTGGTCCCCGAGATCGGTCGAAGTCTGCTCGATGGACTCCTCGTCCACCAGGTGTTGACCGGTCTGATCCTTCCTCAGCCTCTTCTTTGGCCGGCCGGCTCGTTGTTCGCTGGCTAGAGCCACTACTGCCCCTTCCGTTTGCCCGGCTGGGGTGGAGGATGTTCTCCCAGTTGCCTCCGGTGGTTGGGACTCGCCTTCCTCGCCGGTGATCATGGACTTGATTGCCCAAATCTTCGCCATTTCTTGCTCGGCGGTAAGAGGGACAAGTCTGATCGGCGATAAATTTGGGTCGGGCTCTGGTGATGGAGCATAAAGAAAGTCAGTGACCCAGCTTTTGCGCGGCGCTCTGTAGGTGTAAGTCGGTTCAAAGCCGAGGAGCTTTGAGGATTCTCTTTGTTCTTCGGGATGACGCAGTAGGACGCGAATGGCCTCTTGGTTAGCCCGGTTGTAGTCCTCTGTCAAGTGCTTGGAATCTGCAAAAAGAAGCAAGTGTTAGATCGGCAAAAAAAAAAACTGATGCAGAAAGAAGATAGTGCGGTTAGCCGAGCTACTCACCAGCACTGCCAAAATCCTTCCTGATGTACCAGCCCGGTATGGGCGCCTCAGTGTCCTCATAATTACCGGACACCCACAGGAAGTCATCATCGTTTGTCTCTTTGTCCGAGTTGCCCTCGATGAGTTTTGCTCGGCCCTTCTTTACTTTTAGGTACCAGCAAAACCCACCTTTATTTTTACTAAGGCTATATTGATGGAATATTTCAGCAAGATCGAGGTTGAGACTGAGCCTTCGGTTCAGCTCGGCGACACCGTTTATTATTTTGTATGTGTTGTTGGAGACTTGGGTCGGGCAAAGCATTGTCTGCCTCAAAAATTCGCAGATCAAGGGTTGGACCGGGAAGCGAAGTCCTCCCTCGACTATAGACACGACCGTGAAGGGGCACCGGTCTAGGTCGCCCCAAGGGGTATCTCCTTTCTTGGCAAGCTCTAAGATGACGTCGTCTGGGATGTTGTACTCCCTACGAAACTCAGCTAATGCACCGGGCGAGCTCACTATGAATCGGTACTTCCCCATCTATCTCGGTTTTATTTGGCGACTTAATTTGTATCTCGGTCAAAAATGTTGGTGTATTCACTCGGACTTTGAGCTTCACCAGTGATGGTTCTGGACTGGCCTGATCGGTCCTAGTTTGTTCTGCATTGTTGAAAAATAAGCCCAAGGGTTAGCACGGCAGAAATTGCACGGCTCAAATTGGAACTCTTAGCTCGGAGAAAGGTTTCAGGGTGTTTGGCCGGTCTAACCCCTATCTCAGCTCGACGGAATGGCTATTTTAGCCTTCTTGATTTGGTTCTGAATCTATTTTCAGCTTGGTCAAGGCAAGTTTTAGCTCGGTTCAGTCCTATTTACCGATCTAATTGACTATTCAGCTCGGTTGCGGCCTCAACGAGAAGCCACAAACCAGTTTTTGCTCGGCTGAGGCTCTAACTATGGATCTAAGTGAGCATTTAGCTCGGTTCTACGCAGATTCAAACTGTTCATCCTAGAAATGGGGCAAATTCGTTTGAACTAAGGAGGAACAAGGGGCACGGAGGCCCTTTCCATTCCTATAGTTTCCATTTGCCCTAGGGTGTACGGGTTTTACAAATAAAAGGCAACACCAATAGCCCCAAGCAAAGGAGCACGAAGAACAGTAGCAAAAAAAAAAAAAACAAAACAAAGAAGAACACGAGAGGAACAGTGATGAAAAACATAGAGAGCTTAAATAGAAAAACAAAAGAAGGATAGGAGGGCTTACCAGTACCTAATGCCGCAAGATTAGGCCTCTCAGATTAAATGACAGCTTCAGAAACGGCGAAAATGGACGTAGAGGAGCAACGGCAGCAAGGTGGAGGTCCGTAGGTTTTGAGAATGAGGGTTTTGAGGCCTGAGAGAAGAAGATGAACATGAGGGGCCGAAGTGACCCTTCGTGTAGGGTTTAAAGATGGGGGGGAAAAACCAAACGGCGCAACCGTTTGAATTTTGCGCGTGGAAGACAGCTGGGGCGTACGGACCAATGGCGTGAGGCCACGTGGCACTGGGAACGTGGCTGTCAGTACGGCTGTACGACCTTTGACAAGACTACTGAAACAATGGCCGACCAAATGGAATAGCTCGGCAACGGATTTGATACCAATTGCGCTCCACTTAGTACTGGCGCAACTAGAGGGCTGTAAGCTCGGCCATGGAGGTAGCCCCAATCACGATTAGCTAGGATGGGATTAAGGGGCAATTGAGAGGGGAGATTTACACTGTTAGTACGGCCGAGCTACGGTAGCACGGGTCGTGACGGACCTCACGGTGCCGCGCTATCTCCTCTGCTAACACGGCCTGTGGATCGGTTTTGCACGGTCAAGGAGATCGTCCAACCAGGTGTGAACTAAGGCCTAACCGAGCTGAGGCTAAGTAGACATTTGGCGGAGCACGTAATGGCGTGTGACAACCGAGCTAGGGGCCCGGGCTAGACTAAGGACGCGGCGAGGGCCGGCGTGCCTCCAGTCGGACAGCCGAGATAGATGAACTTTGGGCAACCGAGATTGAAGAAAGAACGGGGATAGGCCGGCATGCCTCGCAGCCGGTTAGCCAGGATGCACTGGTCGAGAATAGTTCGGCTATGAAAATCGGATATTTGCCCCTTTGCCAAGGGACAGGTCGGCAGTTCCTAGCTCGGTTGCATGCTTTTAGAGGCAATTCTACACCAGGGATAGGCCGGCCGTGGTACTCCGGTTAAGTATGCCACCTGGGCCAATGTCGTGAGGGAAAGGAAATCTGCTCCAGGCATGCGTCAATACCATTTGGCAGTTCTGCATGTACTGGTTAGAGGACTAAACCTTTACACGCGTGAGGTGGTGAGAGGCGGGCACTGCCACCTGTCCAGGGAACGACAGCAAAAATAGTGCGCGCACAATCCCTGAGGCTGCATGGCCAGCCTAGAAAAAGGAAGAGAGGGAGAACATTAGAGGTATGCGATCTGAACAACTCCTACTCTCTCTCTCTCTCTTGAACACCCTTCTTCTTCCTCAAGTAATCTGACTTGATCATCGGAGGGTCTTTCTGGCAAATCACCGCCGGGCAGCTCATCGTTTTTGTGTTGTTAGGTTAGACGCCGTCACGAGAAGCTTGGAGTCCAAGGAGTACGGAAAGCAGAGGATATTTCGCCCCCGTACAAACTATACATTACTTCTAAAAGACTTAAACTGGTGTAGTTCTATAACCTTCATCTCTACGTTTTGATAAATTCTTAATTTTTTCTCAATCATCCATATTTGTTTTACTAACTAGTCACTAAAATTTCAATCAATATATTGTTCCCTATTAGTATTTTCAATGGTAGTGTGATTTGCCTAGCTGTGATATGTGAATGAATGACAGCATATACAAAGTTCTGTTGCCCGAGTTATCCATCGTTATTGGCTAAACAAGGCATCCACTAACTCTAGCCTAGCAAACGGCCCAAAGACATAGCATTTGGGCTCGAGGAAAACAACAAAAAAGAGGC
This sequence comes from Camellia granthamiana, assembly GCA_036172215.1. Classification (NCBI taxonomy): domain Eukaryota; kingdom Viridiplantae; phylum Streptophyta; class Magnoliopsida; order Ericales; family Theaceae; genus Camellia; species Camellia granthamiana. Next base: position 30,843,865 of record CM069917.1, on the reverse strand, counting down.
ACAGGGAGCGTGAGATCGTGTCGCTTTAGGAGGGACAAATCAAAAGATCAAAGCATGATTCCTTTTGTTGCTAAAATGGCGAAGCTAGCGTAGGTTGCTATAGTTCATAAACAACAAGAACTAATGCCACCGCAAAGAAAGCAGAGGAAACTGAACATATCTAACATAAAATTAATTGGAATTAGGAAGGAGTTCACTTACGTCTTTTATGACATTTGATATTGCGCCCACCCATAGGCCTATTTTTAGAGCAGGAGATGCTCTCGTGAATCACCTAAAGCTAATTAGTGTTAGGGAGCAGTTCCACTTATGTCTTTTGTGGCATTTGACATAGCGGCCGCCACTAATTATTTTAATAGAAGCGGTCGTATAGAGTGACATTGTATACCCAACAAGTTCAATAAGTCAAAAGTATCAAAAGATTTGCTGTTGCGATGGACAAATAATAAGAATCAAATCCAACCCCCTCTCTCTTGTAGTGTCATGTTAACGCTTAAATTGTTTGTAATCTAACAAATTTTAAGAGCCCAAATTATGAGTCATAATTGTAGAATGCATTCATTCATGTTAAATTTATGCCTAGCTAGACTGACTGAGAAAAGGTCAATGTTTTTGCATGTTCTTGTGTTAACATAATTGAAAATTCTGGTTGTGGCTTCTTTTTCTCCCCTCAAATAAATTCTCTTAGCTCTCTTTCCATTTATTTTGGGAATGATTTTAACTTCACACTAGAGACTTCCTCATGACCATGATCTCCCTATTATGGTTGATAAGTATATTTTTTGCTGATACCAAAAATTTAAATTAATTTTGTACTTTTTTTTATAAAAAAAGAAGAAGTTATTTCAGCAGATCATAATGTATGAAAATTTACAGATAATTGTATCTCTGTGTGTTTGGTACTCTTAGATCATCAATTTTGAAAATATGCAATAAAAGCTTGTCAGTAGATAATATGGTATTCAGTAATTATATGAAGTATCTAAATGACAAAGTGCATTATAGATCACATTTAGGCTGGATTGTCTTCTTGTTACCATGATTTCCATTATCTACAATTTACCACTCTTGATTAGATATTCAATTTGTTATAAGTATGCACTTTGTTTGTTGTGCAAGTATTATTCATCATTGATAATTTTATACTAGTTCTGAAACTCCTTATTGATGTGTAGATTTTCTGACCTTTTTTCTTTTCTATGTTAAAAAAATAATTATAATTCTTGGGCTCAGTTTGGATGAGGGATATGAAAAACTTGTCAAATTCACTCTTGAAATCTAAATCTAAAATACTGCATTGAATTAAAGGGTACCGGAAAGTTACCACTTTATAATGTAAAATATTTTTATTTTATTACTTTCTTTGGTTTCAGGAGGTTATCATAGTGGATGAGAATTTAATTGATCAGCATAACATGGCAATCAGTTCCTTCCCAACAAGTAGTGCCATCTCCAATCCATCGCCCAATCGCCCAATCGCCCAATCTCATTGGCTCCTGTTTTTCCGCGGATACAAAATGCCTATGAATTTTTACAACCCCTTATACAAGGACACATACCAAATGGCTATTCCTTGTGAGTTATCCGGTACAGCGCTTCGCTTCTCCAGTAATGGTTGGTTGCTTATGTCTAGAGTTGAATACTCTCTGTTCTTCTTCAATCACTTCACCAATGCAAAAATTGACCTTCCAGATTTACCTGAATATTACTATTTTGATACTATATCCTTCTCTTCTGTGCCCACATCCTCAGATTGTACCGTTTTTTGGCATACTCGGCCTTTTTAATGATATAGCTTTGGTTTTCATCCATTTCTCGTGGTGAGGAATCTTGGACCTGGGCTAAGGTTAATAGCAATGTAAATTTTCAACCATCTCATACTAATCCATTTTTTTACAATGAGATCTTTTACTGCTTGGGTCAAGATTGTAACTTGGGGGTGTTTAATCCGAAGGAAGAGGATTCAAGCTGGACAGTTCTTGATGGCCCCAAGAAACCCCGTGGCTGTGATTCTGGGTATGAAAGCTACTGTCAGTGTTTGTGGGCAACAGGGGAAGAGAGGTTTCTGATTTGGGTAGCAAAAGTTGTCGTGTCGAAGAAAGAATTGGTTAGAAAAAGAGTGTACAAGAATTTGTTAGAAAAAAAGTGTACAAGAAGGATTTTCTTCATCTTTCTTTTTCTAGCTCATAAATCATGAATTTTTTTATTTTTAGATTATTTTTTAAATTTAAAAATTCACACATTTAGTATGGGAAACGGACAAATCAGTTTATTTAATTTATTTATAGGGAAACAATTTAATTATAAGAAATAACCAAATTAGTTTTCCAAATTAATTATCAGGAAATAAAATCAATCAAATAAAAACAATTTAAACAAATTTGAATTGATTTTTGTTTGATTTATTTTAAGGAATGAAGGATTTTTGGTAGAGATTTTACAAGATAAACAAATAAATTAGGTCAACAAGCTGTGTTTTTATATTTGATTTTAGGAAATTATTATCTTTTAGGCAATAATTTTAAGAGATAAGCTTGAAGATTTTTTTATTTTTTATTTTTTTTAATTCAAAAATTTTGTGAGACGTATGAATAATTTATTATTTTTCTTAAATTGAAAAAATAGGAAATTGAAGTTGGGCATGTGGAAGCTTTAGAAACTCTCACACTAAAAAATCTCTTTTCACTTATATAATATATAGATAGATAGATTGATAGATTTTATTATGAAAAAAGGTTGTGAAATGGTGAGTGTCACGACAAAGCTACTTAAATTTCGTTTGTTATACTCTTTTTTTGTTGTTTTTTAATCGGCGAAAGTCAATAGTTTGTTGTTAAGTTAGTAATTCGGAAGAGTTAAAACTCACACTCATACACCTTATAAAAAAATCTTGCCCTCTCATTATCGGCGAAAGTCAATGGTTAGTTGTTAAGTTAGTAATTCGGGGAGAGTTAAAACTCATACCCATACACTTTATATAAGAAAATCTTACCCTCTCATTCCACTTCTAAGAGTGGAACTCAAGACTTCTCCCTTAATAGAGATTTGGTGGCCAAAGAACAACCTGACTAGGTTAGAACCCATTGATTTTTTTGGTTGTTATATTGGCTGAGATTAAAATTATATTAAACATTTGGGTTTAAATTAAGGAAATTAAAAACTCATAATTTAATTTCTTTTATCAAAATTAAATTTTGAAATTTTTTTAATAATTTTTACAAATATGTATTAAAAAAATACTAGACTTACAATGTGATGGCAAGAGACATGTGCCATATATAATTGAGTTTTTAATAAATCAAAATTCACATATTATTTAAAAATATAAGATTTAAAATGTGAATGTCAGTATTTTTTCATTAAAAAAAATACTTATTACTATTTGTTGGCAGACAAAACCTATGGTTTCTGCTTTATGGTACTTGAGAGGAGAGGAGGTTGTTGGTGAACGTGGTGGCGAAATGGTTGTTGACCAAGAGGGATGGTGGTCGAAAGTGGGTAATCTTCTTCTTTCGATGTTATATTATTTTTAAAAAAAAATGAATTATGTTGATTGATTTTTCTTTTCTTTTTTTTTAATGAAAGAAACTAGTATATTAATTAGCTAAAACTGCTAGCAATGCAACAGGGGGATAGGAGATCCAATTACAAGGAACGTAGCCACCAAGGCAAGCTTGGGCTATCCAATGCGCTGCCTTATTGGCACTCCTAGCACACCTAGAAAAACTCGGAGTACATTGTCTAGCAAAGGACCTAATATCAACTATAACAGTGCAAAACTCCCAAGGAGGGGCATCTTTTTAACACACACAAGTGAATAACTCCCTTGTTATCACCTTTAACCTCCATTGAGGACAGACCAAGGAACTAACCATGAAAGCCGCATCACAATTTACCTTCAAAAATCCACGAGCAGGAGGTTTCCATATGGGCACTGTGCCACCCCTACCCCCATCACTTACACCATATTGCAGAGGCAAAGATACTCATGCTGCGAGAAACTCAGCCTCATCTCATTTTGCTTTTGCAATGACAGTAAAAGGATCAACCGGCACATGGTTAAAAGTGCATTCATTCCGAGGCTTCCAAATATTCCAACATAACCAAACAACACGACAAATCAATTGCTTGCAACTCTCTGCCTCATCTAGTTGTGTTCTGATATCACCAAGCCATTTTTGGAAAGAGAGAACAGAGTGAAACTCAACCCGGATGCCCAATCCACTCCCAAACCATACTGCCTTAGTCCAAGAACAGCCAAAAAACACATGTTCAATGTGGCCATTTGGTGTAGCTGTTAAAACATATTATAGATTATAGCTTAACAGATTATAAATTACAACTTTAATCAGAAGCTGTTAATTTATTTGGTGTAATTGTTGGTTTATAGATTTAAGTTGTTGAGTAGTGTTTGTTAAATAAGCTGTGAAGTAGCTTTTTACTCTGTAAATGTCTTTTTTATGTAAATTGAATTTAGCTAGGCTTTTTGCTATTAATTACATATTAAGAGATCATTCCAACACTAAATTAACATAATGATATTATTTTTAGATAATAATAACAATGAAATAAATATTACACAAAAATAAATTTATTTTATTTTAATAATTATTTCCTTGAGAAATTGACATTAAAATTTTATATCTTCTTGAATCCATCTTATAATCATCATTACGATCCGAATGCCCATGTCGGTCTTCTCCTACCATTGATTCCTCGTCAACATGGACATACTCAATATGTTTATCAGAAGAGTCAATTGCAATATGCCTTAAATTAGTTCGTGTTATGACTGGGTACGTAACCCGTCTCGTTCTTCTTTAATTTGTGTTGGGTTTACTCTTGTTAGAGTGTCGGGTCTAACATGAGGCATTGTCAACTGTTTGGGTTTATTGTTTTTGAAAACTTTTTCAAAATTCTCATCCTTACTTTATTTCAGAGTCGAGTTTCGCTTGTTTCAGATAGTGTGAGGTTGGATCCGGGGTGTCACTGGTCAAGCTAGTGAGATTTCTGGCTAGAAGGTAGAACCGCACGTGCAGGGGCTTGAACCGCATGTGCGGAGAGGGAGCCGCACATATGGGAGGTGAGGCCGCACGTGCGAGGAGGAGGGGGGTGTCGATGGTGCAGGACTACTTTTATTGCATAAGGGGAGGCCATGTGCGGGAGGATGAACCGCACATGCGGAAGTGAGTACCACACGTGCGGGAATGGGTGCCGCACATGCGGGATAAAACTGAGTCTGAAAATCTGCTTTTTCTTCCTTCTGGGGCTGAGTGTATATCACTTTTTCATCATCCCCCTCTCTCTAAAAACACATTTCTCCACCTTCTCTCTACTTTTCCTACACCAAACCTCACAAAATCCTTGATTTCTCCAAACCCATTAATATTTTGACCCTAGTTCCTTTATTAAAGTTGGAGAACTCTTTGAGGGCTACGTTATGTGCAGTAGAGATCGAGTTTTGACGCCATTGATTTTGGGGTCTTCTTCTCTTTTTCCTTTAAGAAACTTGAGGTAGGAAATTTCTTTGAGTTATATATACATTTTTACAAATTATGTTGTTGTTGGGACTCCTCCTTGTTGTGTTGAACTTGGTTTTTGACTCATGAGTTGTGAATGATTTTACAAGTGGGTTTCCACAATGATTTCTAAAAAACCTTTGAGATTTTGAGCTATATTGTTGTAGAGAAGTGTTATCTTGAAATAATTCCTTTCAAAATGAGGAGAAAACCTAGTTTATGGAAACTCTAGAAAATCGGGAATTTTGTTGAGAAAAATGTGGTGATGTTATGAAATTGATATTTGACTAATATTATGACAAATGTTGAAATAAGAATTTCCAAGGTATATGAGAATTAGTAGATTTGGGAGTTTTGTTGTTCAAATATGTGCGTATAGTCATGAAGTGGCTAAATTGTTGAGAATACATGGAAATGAGGAAATGTTGCTACTCTTTGATAGATATAATTGAATATATGTTTATCTTGTGAAATTGCATTGAAAAGAGAAATAGAAATTGTGATCATAATGGAAAGATTGTGTGGAAGAATATTATAATGCATTGGTATATGTTGCATTGGCATTTCAATTTAATTGGTTATTACAAATTTTGAATTAGGATTTGAAAATTTTTGCATTGAGAAAAGAAATATTTGTGAAACATGATCTTATTGATTTGTTTTTGGGGTAAGAACGTTGGTAAATCCAGATAGGGAGTGTAGATGAAATTGATTAAGTTGGCTTGAGTGTCTAGGGTGAAAGACTGAAAGCACACGCGGATGAGATACCACGTGCCTTCCGGTTAGCTACCGGTAAAGTGGAGTTTTGGTAGTGCTAGTTATGCCTATTTGTAGATATCAACCTATGGATTACCTGAGTCGTATTTATTGCCTCTTGAACTTGATTTAAAATTTGTTGAATGGTCGAAATTTCAAGATTTCATTGTGCATGATGGTTTTCAAAAGGATGAAGGTGCAACTTACTTTTAAAAACATAACATGGCTTGTACATTTCATCTCATGAGATTTGTATAAAATGTATATACTTTGTTAAGAATTTCTTACTGGGCTTTATGCTTACTCTATGAGATTTTGTGCAGGAAAATATGTGGTAATTCCACCAAATTAAGGGCGTGGATTGCATTTTGAGGTCACAAGGCTCTTGTTTTGTTGTGATTAAATTTTTGCAAGCCAAAGGCTATATCTGTATGGGTTCGAGTAACCATTTTGTGTAATCAAACTTAAGCCTTGGACTTTGTAGCCCTTGAGGGCATTTATTTATTTTGACTGGATGTTTTACATGCTATAAATTCATGTATTAAAGTCATTGAATTTATAATTGCATGTGGACCTATTTTGTAAAACTCTTACAATTATTTATGCAAGTGTGGAGATTTACTTATGTTTACTGTAAGAAGCGGTAATTGGTGTATTTTTATTGTGTATATTTTTTGGGTGTTACAGTTCGTCTAATGAAGTTGTGGATCGCCATAGTAGCACAAACAAGTTGCATTTGACAAACAAAATTGTAATTGCATGAAATATCTTTTATAAAAGGCCATCTTGCTTTCCAAACACCAAATGATCTTTCTATTACGCTCTTGAGTGATGAATGTGTTTTGTTGAATCTTTCATGTGCAGTTTGAGGACGCCGATGGTCAAATTAAGCTAAATGATATCTCTCCCTTTTGTACGGCGCAAGATAACTCTTTGTGTTTGGATAGCCAGAATCAACCAAATGATACTCATCTACAAAGTAAAATATGAACTCATTACAAATAGAACTAATATAGAATAAACAAATAAATCTTAATTTGTGTTACATACATACCTCCTTTTGGATATGGAAAATTATTGTTTGGATTCCTAATTGTATCCCAAAAAATTTGCATGTCATGTGCATTTCCCCCCCAACCAGGCAAGCAAAAGGTGAAACACATATCAAAGTGTCACACTGCCAATATGTTTTTTGTAGCATATCCCTTCCTACCTATGAAATGAGGTAAGTATTCTGCTTCTACATGAGCTTTGATATGTGTTCCATCAATTGCCCCAACGCAATTCTATATACAAATAATATTAGAAAATATTTTTTTTTTTTTTGAGAGAGAGAGAGAGAGAGAGAGAGAGAGAGAGAGAGAGTACTTCTAGTTATCTTAAAATGAGAGTAATATATTCGGTTATTCTTTATGTACGGATGGACCCCATTTTTCTGCCAAGGCTTAACCCAATCCACGGACATTTTCACACACGCTTTTAAAATAAAGTGGAAGTATTTTGAAATAGTTTCACCTGATAATTGAAATCTTTCTTGAGCATCTTTGTAGTTCATAGTTAGTCTCTAATTAATTGCACAATTGATGAAAAAAAAACATCCCTGTCCATTCTAAAATTTTCATATATTCTTGTAGCATTACTATGTTGCAATTCTAACATCCATTGATGTCCTATGAGGGCAGATGTCCTATAGTTGTTTATTTAGTTAATTTTCTGCACAGATTGTTCCTGCCACTGCTGCTGCCATTAGGTAGGGATTCCCATATGGGTGATTTGGTTGTTGTGAAGATCCACTGACATTGTCATCATTATCATAATCACCATCATCATTGAAATTGTCCATCTTTTTATACTGTATAGAAATTGGGGTCATGTACCACATTTATTCAATAATAAATTAATTTAACACAAAAAATAAATATAAAATTAGAGGATATAGATAAAATAAATTAATTTAACAATAAGAAATTAATTGAACACATAAAATTAGAGGATATATAAAAAAAATTTAAAAAAAATAGACAAACATCAGCAGAATACCTGCAAAGATTAGAATGCCTCTTGGTTGTTTAGCAATTCAGAATGGCAAACAAGTTCACCATGAGAGTTTATATAGACAGTGTCATTGCAATGTCCATCATTTAAAATAATAGTTTTTTAAAAATTTCTTTCTAATCTTACTTCCTATTCCACCCGTGAGAGCACAAATTAAATCTTCCACTGAGGCAAACATAAATACAACATCAAGCCAAATTAATTGAAGATAGTCCTAATGTCTTTTTTTTTTTTTTATAAAAAAAAGCATTCGAACAATGAACTAATCACAAAAACTAGGAATGCGAGCCTTTTCCAAAGCAATTTCAAGATTAATAAACTTCAAACTCAACACATCATTAGGCAAAGCCATGAAAGACCCACGAAGTGAGGGTTTCATGAACAACCTTGTAGCCCAAACTAATAGGTCATCGTCTTCACTAACGCCAAATATTGTGCTAATCTTAGCCAAACACTCAGTTATTGTGTGCGGATTTTGCATAGCGGCATTTTGTGTGCCAGTTGAAGATGATGCCTTCATAGCATCGACAATGCGGTTAAGTGTCTTACTCAACTCACCAGCAACCGATTGTTTTTTGTACCCATTTTTCTTCTTTGATGGACCCTCTTTTTGGCGACGACATTGGTTGCTCAATTCAGACGAATGGATTTCTGTATTAGTATCATCACCAAGTGAGGTGCAAGATCCCTCAGTGTCAAGAAACACTCCACAGCTTGGGGTGTATGCCCACTCACCAGTTAAAGAAATATTAGAGAATAATATGTCCATGTAATCGACCAATGTCAATGGCTTCTCACGAAATTTGGCCACATTAGGATACCTCTATAATAAAATATGGACAAATAATTACAAATATATAAATCATAAAGCTCAAGTACAAGTGAGCAAGAACAAAAAATTTAACATAATTCACTGACCTGCAGCTTCAAATTCCACTAATCATCAGGCACCATGATAGCTCCAGTCAAGGGATCTACCCCAGCCTAGTCTCACCTCTCAATATATTTTTCCAAAGATCCCACTCCTTTTTTAAGATATCCCAACGATTTTTAAGCTGAATGCAAACATATGACTTTCCAGTTGCAATTTTGAACTTGTTAATAACTGCTTCCCAACTAACCTTATCTAAGTGCGTACCATTGTGACCTGCTTTCACTTGCTCCACAAAGTTTGACCAAAAATTCAATGGATTTTGTGTCCTAATGTGCCTCTAAACCTTGTGAGGGTTGGGAGTTTTGGGAAGCTTTTCCCTTGCTCTTTGTAGTTATTGGAGATTGTGATGGTGGTTGGGAACTCAATTTTTATTAAACAAACCATAATAATAAAAACACTTGAATTGTAGCAATGGTTTGAACAAACCCTTACTCATATTAAAAAAAAAAAAAAAACAGATTGGTGTGTGTGAGACAGCAACAGACTGGTGTGTTAAGCACCTTCAAAGCATGAAGGAGACACTAGTTCAATATAATACAACAAATGAGTTCTTTCCAGCAATGTACAAATTGGTGTGTGTGAGACAACAACAAACGTTACAACATGTAAGGTAACATCATCCAATACTTACAAACAAATTATCAAAAATATTTTCCTTGCTGCTAAATTTGAAATCACAGCATAAATCAAAATTTAATCAACACAACAGAATTTTCTAGATACATTATTAAACACTAATTTTCTAAATACTTTATCCATTCTTTTATCTCCATAAATTTTTGGGCAACCAAACACTAATTATAATAGAGCAACCCTAAAATTTTCAATTGTGGAGCTCTGAATATGAATTTTAACAACAAAAACACAAAAGCACACCAAAAAAATAAATAAATAAATAAATAAGAAAAAAAATTGGAAACTAAATGATTCACAAACTACAAATTAGGAACCAACACAGCACCCAACTCCACAATAAAGATGCCTAAACAAATTAGTTAAGAAAAAATTGGGGAATTTGAGCAATGGATATGCATTCCATGTAATCTTGTTTTTTTTCTCTTTCACTTGTCAATGCATAATTTGTAAGATTTTCTCGTTTGCTGTCACATCAAGCTTTTATCAATAGGATATATATAATATCATTCATCTTAGAATTTTCTATCATGACAGTGCTTACCATGGATAAGTTGAACTTACAATGCACAAGGCACCATTACAGCCCATGTCATGTAAATCATGAATTTCAAAAAACACTTGGCCACTATAACATAACAAAGCAGAAGATTGAGATCGCATTTAGGTTTGTAGAGAGTCTCAGATACATTAATAAACCAAAAATCAATGCAATGGCAGTCAACTCCTACATAAATTTTTAACATCAAAGCATGAATACAATTTCCCCAAATTTTTCCTAAACCCTAACTATTCTTATTTTTCCCAATTTTAACAAATTTGAAATAGACAAAATCACATATAACCAAAACAATAAATATATATATACATGCATGCCGAGCAAGAGAGAAAAGGAAAAATCAAAGATGAAGGAAACAAACCACAGCCGAAAAGAGAGAAAGAGATCTAGAGCCGGAAACGAACCAGAGCCGCACGTCGCTGAAAGCGAACCAAAGTCGGAAACAAACTAGAGCCACACGTCGCAAGAAGTAAACCAGTGCCAGAAGCGAACAAGAGTCGCAGGTATGCTGTTGCGTTGCTGCTTACCGCTGTATCTCTTGCCAAAGAGAAAGATTAAGGCAAAAAAAGAATATATATAGGTGGTATAAGAGTAAATACTTCAAAACACTAAGGGAATTTAAGTATCTTTACCCCCCCTCCCCGCGCGCGCACGCATAAACCTTGTGAGAATCTGAAGCAGCTCAAAGCAGCTTCTGAAATTCAGCTTTTTTACCCTTTGCATAAGCTGTAGAAGTTTAAGTTTAAGTTGATTGAAGTCCGCAAAGCAGTTTGAATATGCTTTTTTTAAGCTAAAAGCTAGAAGTTGGGTAAAATAATCTTGAACAAACACCACAAATAGATTTTGAAGATTGAGAACAGACCTGGTACATATCTAAAATTGAGCACCTCCTATAGTGAAGGTTCTATTTGGTAGCTAAGAGATTATTACACACTCTCCAAACAAAATGCTTGAGCTTTGGGGGAAGGTTGAGACTCCACATGAAGTTCCAATCCTTATCACACTAATGAGTGAAAGATGAAGGTAGATTCGCTGGTGGATCTGTTGTCAAACGTAAGGCACACTAATAGCCAGACTTGACTGTGTAAGACCCTATGGAATTGTGATGCCAAACTAGAACATCTTCCTTCTTCTCCACTAAAAGTGGAATCAAGGCAATAGCATCATGTTCTTCTTGGGAGACTAAGATCCTAATCTTCTGATGGTCCTCCTTGAGAGTAGGATTTACGACATCTTTGACAAGGAAGACCGAATTATCAACTAGCCTACGAGAATTGATCTTGAAATCACCTACAGTTGGAATCCACCTATCATCCTAGAAATTAATTGAAGCACCATTATGGAATTGCCACCATAACCTATCCCAAAGGATCTCACGACCTTGAATAATACTAGATCAAGCCCACGATGCTCGAGCACCATGCAAAGCATGCATAAAATCCAAATTGGGGAAGTAAAGAAAGATTGTGGAGAATTTATAAGTCTCCATCCTTGAGGCGCAAGCAAGGCTTTGTTAAAAGCTATAAAATCCCAAAAGCCAAGACCACCTTTGCTTTTAGGAAGGATCATCTTCTCCCATCTAGCCCAATGACACCCCCACCTCCCGAGTCTCCTTTCCACCAAAAATTGTTGATATAGGAGTTGAGTTTGTCACATAGTTTTTTAGGGAATAAAAATCACACTATAGCATAGGTTGGAATGGGTTGGGCAACCGCTTTGATGAGGATCTCTTTACCCGCTTGAGATAAAAAATTTGCTTTCCAATCACTTAGCTTCAAGAGCACCCATTCACATAAATAGGCATAAGCCTCAAATTTGGACCTTGCCCAACAAGATGGTATACCTAGATATTTAGCACCAGTTTTAACGGAGAGATGGCCAAAACCCCACAAATTTGGTGTTGTGAAATAAGAGTTGTGTTGGCTGAAAACTGAACACCCGATTTGTGAAAGTTGATTGTTTGGCCCGAGGCATCCCTATATAGCTTCAAAATGTTGAGAACTTCCTTACACTACTCCACATCCGCTTTAAAAAAGAGAATGGCATCATCAGCAAAAAGAAGATGGGACAAAATAGGGCAAGTACGCTAAATTTGTAGACCAGATAAACGATGCTCGAACACACTTTTGTCAATTAATCGAGACAACACTTCAATCACAAAGAGAAATAAATATGGCGACAAAGGATCCCCTTGACGAGGACCCCTTGAAGGCTTGAAACTGGTTCGCCTAGCCTTATTGACAAATACGGAAAAAGTGACCGTAGTGACACATTCCATCACCTCGTTAACCCAAGTTGGACTGAAGCCCAATTTTTCCATCACAACACAAAGAAACCCCCATTGCATCTTATCATATGCTTTATTAAAATCCAACTTCAAAGCCAAGTTTGCCACCTTGATTTAGTTAGATAAAATAGAGTAATACATTAAATTGAAACCTTCTATGTTAAAATTCTAGAACAATTTTCAATTACAATAATCAAATTATTTGTGTGAGAAATAAGGCCACAAATAATCGAACTAAGGGTTTTATAAAACAATTTTAGATGGGAAAGAAAAGTTGGGGAGTGAGAGAAATAATACATGCATACTAAAATGAGGATGATGCACCGTGCATTAGTATGCATTTGGATAGAAAATAAATATAATTTAGAAGCTTATAAAATTGCTTAGAAAGTTTTTGTTTCTAAAGTACTATTGAAACAACCCTCCAAATGAATACATCATGCAATACCTATCTACTATAATACAAGACCATCTCCAATGTTTACTTTCTTTCTTTCTTTTCCATCCCTCCCCCCAAATAAGAAGTTCATCTGATATCAAGTGTTTCAATGGGAAATTTTCATTTTTCATCAAACCACAGATCGATTGGGAGGATGTCTGGCTGGTCGACTAGTTAATGTAAATTTATGGGCAGTCAGAAGCAAGGAAAGGTTGTCTGAGAGGACAACCGACCGATCGTTCGGAGTATGGTCCCAACGGCTATCTACAATAATTTGATGAAAGGCTCCATCGATCCTCAATTTGATGAAAAGTTTGAGAAATCCTCAATTTGATATTGATTTGATATTAACGTTGGAGCACCAAAACTGTACGTTTTTCATCAAATTTAAATTTGATTAAACAAAAAATGAAATATTGGACACACTCTGACGCAATTGAAATCTTTTGAACATTAAAATCACTGTTCATTAGTGGTTTCTATTTTATATATCTACTATATTAATTGAAGTTTTTTGAACAGTGAAATCATTTCATCAGTAGCTTTTATTTTGTCATTTTGCCAATAGTGCCCTTAGTGTTTGGCTTTGAATACATTAAATAGTATCTCCAATGTTTACTCTCTTTTTTTTCCATCAAATTTGAGTAAAAGGTTCATCTAATCTCGAGCGTTTCAACGAAAAATTTTCATTTTTCATCGAATCACCGGTCGACCGGGAGGACAATCGGGAGAATGTCTTGCCGGTTGATCGGTTAGTGTATAAGTCTGAAGCAAGGAAGAAGTTTTCCGAGAGGACAATTGACTAGACAACTGACCAGTCGTCTGGTGTATGGTCCCAACGGCTATTTGGAGTAATTTGATGAAAGGCTCCAAGCATCCTCAATTTGATGAAAAGTTTAAGAAATTCTCAATTTGATATTAGTTTGCTATTAACGTTGGAGTATCAAAATTTAACTTCTTTCATCAAATTAAAAGAGTAAATGTTGGAGACACTCTAAGATGAGGATGTTTTGGACAATTAACCTATCTAAGCCCTCAAACGTAATGAGTGTTGTATTAGCATCCCATCAATTATTTTGGACCATCTATTTCTTTGGACCCCCACTTATAAATTGTAAAACCCTTAAAATTTATTTTCTCTCCCTAAATAATACCAAAATTATCCTTGTAAAAACATTTTACTCATTCAAATGCACACCCCCTCACCCCAAAAAGCCTCCCTCCCAAAACCCTAACAAAACCCACAATGGTGGAACCTTCCAAAACTAATAGAAAAAATTTGTGTGATTAAGAAGTTTTTTCTCTACTTTATTACGAAGTTTGCCAATCTGTTTGAAATTTTTTTTTTTTTTTTGGTCAATCCTGCTGGTTGACCGGTTAGTATATAAGTCTGAAGCAAGGAAGAAGTTTTTCAGGAGGACAATCGACTGGATGACCGACCGGTCGTCTGGTGTATGGTCCCAACGGCTATTTGCAGTATTTTGATGAAAGGCTCTAGGCATCCTCAATTTGATGAAAAGTTTAAGAAATTCTCAATTTGATATTGTTTGATATTAACATTGGAGCACCAAAATTTAACTTCTTTCATCAAATTAAAAGAGTAAATATTGGAGACGCTCTAAGATGAGGATGTTTTGGACAATTAACCTATCTAAGCCCTCAAACGTAATGAGTGCTGTTATTAGCATCCCATCAATTATTTTGAACCACCCATTTCTTTGGACCCCCATTTATAAATTGTAAAACCCTTAACATTTCTTTTCTCCTCCCAAATAATACCAAAATTATCCTTGTAAAAACATTTCACCTATTCAAATGTACACCCCCCAAAAAGCCTATCCCCCAAAAACCTAACAAAACCTACAATGGTGGAACCTTCCAAAACTAATGGAAAAAAATTGTGTGATTAAGAAGTTTTTTCTCTACTTCATTATGAGGTTTGTCAATTTGTTTGATATTTTTCCCTATTACCTCTTCTCACACACACAATACAATCTATTTTTATACTTCTCTGGTTGGTTTTCTGTCATTCATCCATGGCCTCACTATACTTGTATGCTTTCTGTGTGAGCAAAATTGGGCAGGATTTCACCTCCCGGTTTACCGGCTGGTTGATCACCCTCCGACCTCCTATGTTTGCATGCTCCTGCTGTTGCTGTTTCAGTTATCTATTCCCGAACAAATAAGAAATGTTCAGTTACATGTTCCAGAACAAATAGATAATGTTCATGCCCATGTTTCCGAATTTCAGTCATATGTTCGTGAGTTTAGTCCAAAAAAACAACATATAGTTTTTATTATTTTTGCCATTTTTTTCAAGAAATTTACTCTTACAAGCCCAATCTCCTCTGAGTTAAGAACACTATCAAAGTTATGAACATCTTCTAAGCTTTTATTGTTGTACTCCTCTCATCTCATGGCGTTGTGGTTGCCGAAAAAACTTCCACTCATTTTCATTACTGAAGAAGAGTATGTAATCAAATGGTTGCCACCGTTGTTTTCGGAATATTGCAGCCAATGGGTTATCAAGATTTTGAGGGTGGGTAGGTTTTGGAAGTGGAATTTGGAGAAGATGGATGGATGGTGATGGATGTGGGTATTCTCATAAATCCTAATTCATGATGTAGTGTGTATGTAGGCTCAATTGTGAAATGGGGTATGGTAAAATTATTGATGTCCTTTTTAAAAATTTCACTTGAGTTTATTTTTGTAATACAAAAAAAAAAAAAAAAAAAAAAAAAAAAAAAAAGCTAAAAAATAGAGCGTCTAAAATAATTAATGGAATACTAATAACAACCCTCAACATAATATGTGATATGAAGTTTTAAATGTAATTACCTTTTTGCCCTTTATTTTCTTGACATTGAAACCAAAGTTTCTGCTTCATTCATTATTTTTTAGGTCTTTTTTTGGAATTTTGAAACTCCTATAGTGTCTAAACCAATTATTTCTGTTGCCTAGATGCTATAGGCCATTATTATATTTCATTTTCTTTGTATTAGGAAAATCCCATCCATTGAAAAAATTTATACAGAAAAAAAAGGGTAAACTAGTTGGACTAAATTCTGATAAAAATTTATTGTAAATAAATTTTAATAACATTATTGATAAAAATAATTTTTTATAATGATTTTTTACACATGTCACTAAAAAAATGACAATTAATAACTTTTTTTATCATGATTTTTATAAATTGTCGTTAAAACTTACCATTAATAATGTTTTTCTGTGACAATTTTTTAAAGTTGAAAATTAGTGACCTTTTTTTTTATGACTAATTTATGATGTAGTGTGTATGTGGGCTTAATTGTGAAATGGGATATCGTAAAATTATTGATGTCCTTTTTAAAAATTTCACTTGAGTTTATTTTTGTAATATAAAAAAAGCTAAAAAATAGAGGGTCTAAACTAATTAATGGAATACTAATAACAACCCTCAACATAATATGTGATATGACGTTTTAAATGTAATTACCTTTTTGCCCTTTATTTTCTTGACATTGAAACAAAGTTTCTGCTTCATTCATTATTTTTTTAGGTCTTTTTTTGGAATTTGGAAACTCCTATATTGTGTAAACCAATTATTTCTGTTGCCTAGATGCTATAGGCCATTATTATATTTCATTTTCTTTGTATTTGGAAAATCGCATCCATTGAAAAAATTTATACAGAAAAAAAAAAGGATAAACTAGTTGGACTAAATTCTGATAAAATTTTATTGTAAGTAAATTTAATAAAATTATTGACAAAAATAATTTTTTATAATGATTTTTTACACATGTCACTAAAAAAATGACAATTAGTGTCTTTTTTATTGCAATTTTTATAAATTGTCGCTAAAATTTACCAATTAGTAATATTTTTCTGTGACGAATTTTTTAAATTGTCACTTAAAGTTGAAAATTAGTGACCTTTTTTTTATGACTTTTTAAACTGTCGTTAAAACTTAACAATTAGTGACATTTTTGTGACAATTTTCAACTATCATTTCAAATTAACAATTAGTAATATTTTTTAATAGTGTTGATGAAAAACGTCATTAATTCTCACAAAATCTATTTGACAATAAGTTCACTTATTAAGATCTACATATAAGTCTAAAAAAAAAAACTACAATATTAATGTGGTAATTTTATTATTTATATAAC
>CM069917.1:30755979-30826335 GCA_036172215.1 Camellia granthamiana | reverse complement strand
AAATAAGGTTTTTTCCAAGTCATTTTCCAACAATCCTCCGCACAAATGGAATTCATGATAACGAATATGCAACAAGATGTAGACAAATAAAGAGTACATTAAGAAGATACATCACATCGAGATAGGTAGCTTTTGGCTTTGAACCTTTTCTAGTGAAAACCTATCAGACTTACTGGTTAACCAGTGAACGTGATGCCTTGAACTGTTCAACTGTTTGTGTAAGCCAAGACAATAGACTACACATAGTGTATCCCCAAACACAGTAGTTTGGTTCTCACGGTTGTGTTCACTTTGGCCCTGAACAACACCTGGTAATTCGTGAGTGCTCTAGAGAATTTAGCCTTCTCAATTCTCACAGAACAGGCCCAGTTCACACTTATATAAGTGACTTCTTATTAAAAGTATCCTGCTATACCCCACTTGGATGTCCAAGTTATAAGAATCATTAAAAACAAAGCTTATCCTACTAACATTGCAGGTATCACTCTTCTTATCATAGAAATGGGTAAGAGAAAACCTCCTTAGTGATATGTGAAGTCATCCATAATTCGGTTGTACCTTTGAACTTAGATCTTGGGATCTCCGGTCAACTAGGTTGGGTTGCCATTATGGTGACTTTTAAGTAATAGACTTTAATCCCATTTTCTTCGGTAAATGATACACTTGCTCTCTGGCTAGCCCTTTAATCAATGGATCCACAATATTCTCCCTTGACTTTACATATTCTATGGAAATTATTCCATGTGAGAGCAAATGCCTAATGATATTATGTCTTCGACGAATGTGTTGAGACTTACCGTTATATATATGATTTTGTGCTCTTCCTATTGCTGCTTCACTATCACAATGAATGCATATAACTAGTGTATCAAACTTTCAGAGCCCTAGTGTATCAAATCGAGGCACCGTTCGAATTCGAGGTTGATCCAATCGCGCTCAAAGTCAACAAGTTGGGAAAGCTGTTCAAAAAGGCATAGGGGGTCAACTCTATTCCAGACATCGATGATGGGCACACCAAATCAGCAGTTACCTTTACCGGAGTAGTTCAAGATGTAGCATATTGGCCGCTTCAATGGCTCTGGAGATCCAATGGTGCATTTGCATTCGTTTTCTGATGTTCTACGACCAATGGGTTTGACCCGAGTATAGAAGTTGTCACTATTCAGCTGAACCATGTCTGGAATAGCTGCCATCTGGTATGCTAAATTGGAGGACTCTATGAAACAAAGCTAGCAGGAGTTGGCCGAATCCTTCGTTGCCCAATATTCCTATAATACGCAGATCGAGGTCATAACTCGTGATCTTGAGGCAACGCATCAGGAACTGAAGGAGGGCTTTTCAGAGTTTGTTATTCGATGGAGGACAAAGGCGGCTATGATGGAAAATAGACCTCCAGAGAAAGAGTAAGTTCATATAATTGTTAGAAATCTACATGAAAGTCTATTGCAGAAAATGATAGTCTTCCCACTATTCAACTTTAAGGACCTCCATGAAATTGGGGTTCAAATCGAGGATGCCATTAGGCAAGGGATCATTGTGCAGGGTAATGAGCCTATGATGAAGAATGTTGTTCGCAATTCCAATAGTAGCACAGTTGTGAAATGCTCAGAAGTAAACATTATCACTGTAATGAGTTGAATCAAATTGAATTTATATTTTAATCCCAGTTCGGGATTTATTTTAAATTATTAAACTTTATTCATTTTGGACCCAATTGATTGAATCGTGACCCGTTAGTAACCACGTAATATTGTTGTGGTTTTATTATCATTATTTAATTACCATAAAAGAGTTGTAAATATTTATGGTGTGTTCCATTAAACAAAATATATTTTGTGGTGATAAAATATTATATTTATTTTTGTCATTAAAGATGTTGAAATGTATTTTTAATTAATATATATATACATAGTTAGATATTTGTTTAGGAAATATCTATAAAAGTGACCAAATGGAATATTTTGTCCAACTTTTGGGAATTCTTGGAGTTCTTGCCGTGAAGAAAGAAAAGAAAAGGGTTCCAATGTTAGTTTTTCTTGGGTTTCATCTAGTGTAAGTCATTTTTGACCCCTAGTGCTTTGGATCAAAATATAGAGGGCGGAAAATGTGTCGTTTGACTCTAAAAAAAATTTAATTTCTATTGCCGAAAAATTTGAAAGCTTCTTGGCTTGAGGTAGGGATTTTTCCTACACTTCTTTGTGTACTTTTATTTGATTATATAGAGCTTAGAGTTGTATATACTTTAATTAGAATTTTTGAAAAATTTGTGATTTATTTGTTTAAAAGGGAAATTTTGATAAAAATAAAGAGTTGGTGCCCAAATTGCGAAATTGTAAACTTGGAATATGTTTGTAAGGTTATGAAAGAGCTATGTTTTAAATTTGAATAAAAACGGACTTCGACTCGATCGCTTTTGAAATTTTTACCGGTTTGTGACCAAAAGAGCATTTTTAAATAAAACAAATGAATTACGTTTAAATTTTGGGGCTTTTGATCAAAATAGGATGTCATAGTTGAATAATGCTTGGAAAATGAGTTTGGAAAGAAAATGATGTTTTCTTGGGCATTAACGGTATTATTTTGCTCAATGTATCTGTTGGAATAAAACCGACACGGTTAGAAATAAACCTTGAGAGGTTACCAGACATGATTGTGATATAAAAACTAGTGTAGTTGTTCATATTTGATGAGATGTGGAATAGATTGTATTTATCAAAATTTTTAAAATTTAATTGTTTAAATATCTGTTTAGAAATATCTGTTTTGGGCTATCGGTGGAAGATAGCCATGATTATTATAGAAAGGCATGAGACTTAGGTAAATCAAACCACATTTCTCGTTTGTTGCATTGGACATTGCATTACATTCATTTCATTGGAAATGTATTTGTTTTTTTTAGAAATGTTTGTAAATGTATCTGTTTGCGAAAAGATGAATACTTGGTGAATCTGGGTGGGGGGTGTGGAACTGTGCGGTTAAGTGTCGAGCCTTCCAGTTTACTAGTAAAAATGACAGTGGTAGTGCATTAGGGCCTACTTGCAGACACTCACCTAGAGATTCACAGAGCTTGTATTCATGTAATAGATGTGGTTTAAAATGGAAATGGCTTTATATCTGCTGTTGCATCTCAGTATTGCATGCTTTATAAAAAGTGAAATAAACTGTTTTATCATGAGCTTGGCATGAGCATACTCCTCTTTAGTCTTGTCATGGTCCATATGTTGTGTAGTATATCTCTACTGGGCTGTGGCTCACCCTATAAGGGAAACCATTTCAAGTACAAATGCTATGCCTCCACCAAGGCATTGACTTGAGAGGATTCGAAGCTGAGGCTTCATTTTTGTTTTATGGTTATTTGTTGAATGTAAGCCCAGAGCTATATTTGCGTTGAGTTGAAACTCCATTTTGTGTAACCAAAAATGTTATTGGATAAATTTGTAAGCCTTTAGGGCACTTATTATTTGTTTGGCTTCCATTTCATACTTGTTATAAAATGCATGCTTGGGATTGGAACTGGGGCATTGAGATGTGAACAACATGTATTTGGCATTTGGGATTTAATAGAAATGGATGTATGGAATAGTTAGCTATATAAATGTGTTTGTCCATCAGGTGGGTTTTGTTGCATAAATAAATATACCCTGCCCAATTTTCGGGACGTTACAACTTGGTATCAGAGCTACTGGGTTTGAATACTTGGGGCTCCTGGGAAGTGGTTTTTACCACAGTGGGTTCATTTCGCTAGTGAGAAATGTTGCATATCGTATGTGTTATGTGATAACATGTTTATGTGACTATGTGGGTATAGGGTTAAACTTCTGAGATATGATTTGCATCCATTAAATTCTTTGACGTCCTTTTAGAAAAGCACCTGATTAATGCTATTTCTATTTGGAAGACTTTGAATGTTTGTGGAACGAGTCAATATCTTGGAGGGGTAACTCGTATGTGCTCTATGTGACTATGTGCTTATATGATTTGCCTTATGTGATGTAGATACATGTATAGGTTTATGTTTAATCTGTATGTAGCGTGTTAGAACTAGGGTGGAGTACTTATTTTTGAGCTAAATTCTGTCTCTTATATAAGATGTCATAAAGTGGGAGAGGCCGTAATAGAGGCACTTGGGGTGCTCGAGATGTTCTCATGTAGGAGGATACCTTTTCCCCAGGAAGAAGGTGTAAGCTAGAGTAATATGGCTGGGATGATTGGTCAAGATGTTGTGGAATTAGTATTAAAGCGTAGGTTAACCGATTTGTATGATTGTTGGTGTAAATGTGACCTTAAAATAGTGTAGTTTGTGTTGTGTAGCGACTGGTTTGTTGTTATAAGGAGTTAATTATTTTTCAATTTTATATCAAGTTTGTAGAAGTGGACTAGATGAAAAAAATCTTAGAAGAAGAGTGAGTTAGAGATTAACCTTATTCTAATAGTGTGGTTTGGTTGTGACTTTAATAATGATTAAAGTAATCTAAGATAATATGCTTTGGATTGTTGACATTAGAACATGTAAAACTAGTTCTGAATTTTCTTGGGATAGACGAAGTTAGTTATAGTTGGATTGTTTCACTTGCTTGATGGACTACTTGTGAGGTTAGTGATGGGCCCTAGGCCAATTATTTTGTATGTGTTTGGGAATAAACATAGTCTTAGCATGATAGAAATTATATCGTGTAGTAAGAGATGTGTTTCTTAGAGAGTTTGTTTTATTCATAATTTTGCTACAAATCCTAAGAGGGCAAGTGAGATAAATAATTTTGAGAGAGATTGGAATGAGATTAAATTTGATTTGGGTTACGCCAGTTGATGGGATTATTAGTAGTAACAACATTAACTCGTGAGTCGATATTTTAGAACATGTAGGCGAGTTCTGAGTGCCTTCGAGATTGGTGGAGTCCATTGTCTCAAAGTTAGTTGTTGATGTTCTCGAGTGCAATAAATGAGTGTTGACGGACATAATGTGATGGATGTTGTGGAGTTGTATTAGCAACCAATGTTCTTAGAGAAAATTTTTAAGATTACTTTGTGAGGATATTATAATTCTAAAGTAGGTGCTCTAGGATAATTAGTATGGTGGTAATTTGAGTATTTCTAAGGGAATTTATGCTTGATCCATTGAGAGTGATTGATGTTAACTTTTACAGTTACTTTTATGTATGAGTTAGAAATTGTGAAGATGAAAGGTATAGGAGAGTGTTTTGGGTTAAATTTGGTGTGTGTCATGATGGTGTGGTTCATGTAATGGAAATGGAGATTATTTTGTATCCTTTGTCCTTTAGCTACAACATTGTTTTGTATCCTTGGAGTAAGAGTTGTGAATCCCTTATATTGATCCTTCATTTTGCTATAAGTGTGTTTGGATTGTTTTGCTTCGTTTTTCTTTCGTTAAGCCGTGATTTTGATTCAGGTCAGTATGGAATCAATGTCCAATTCAGAGTTCAAAATTCAATCATTCTCAAATTTAATCAAACAAAATTTGTTTTCAAGCTCAAAGTGTTATGCTAGTTACGCCATTGATGTGAAAAAAAAAAAAAAAAACGAAACTGATCTTATTCAAGTCAGGGGATGACATCCCCGATTGCAGAGACGACAAAAAAGAAAAAAAAAAGAAAAAAGAAAAAAAAGAGAGGGATCTTGTTTTTGATGACGGCCATACGCCAATTTCACTTGCTCGACTCTCCCGCCGAGCTCTTCCTTTTTTTGTCATCTTGGGAGACCCTTGAAGGCCTTGCCTCAGTGCGTACAGGACCGCCGAGAGAGTTGACTCCCTGCTGGCTATCAAAGGCGAAGTACAAAGGTGCTCCGAATCGGGCCATGACGGTGGTCTTCCGTTTCAGCTCTTTATTCTTCGCCTTCAGTGCGTAAATCTCTGCTCACGCATTCTTGTACATGGGCTGGAGCAGAGAGAGCTAGGCATTTAACTGATGTATCTCACTAGTTCTATTCTGCAGCCGGTGAGACAATTTGGTAACCGCAGTCATTGTCTCCATGCAGGACTTCAGTGTGAAGTGGTTGGCCTCGATGTCAGATTGAGCGGCCATGATTTGCTCAATTGACATCATGGGAAAGTTAAGAAGAGTAGGAGCAGGGGCACTCTGTTCAGGAAGGCTAGGAAGAGTAGGAGCAGGGGCACTCGGTCCAGGAGAGCTTGGATCATTGAGGTCAGGAAAGAGAGTGAGGGGATGAGATGAGGCCATGTGTGGTGAGAGATGTAAAAAGAAAGAAAGGAGAGTCAGAGAAATAGCAGAGAACAGGTTGAGTTTTGGGGCATCTTTTCTCCTCCGCTCAGTCTCGATGTTCTGTCTCTCTTAAGGGGAATGAGGAAGAAGAAGGAGAAGAGAGTGATTAAGTAGACGAAAGAGAGTGATGAAGAGGAAGAAGACGGAACATAAGAAGACAAGGAGGGAGAGAGAGTCGAGGCAGAAAAAGCAAAAAAAGGAGATGGAAGAGAATCGATGAGGGTAGCTTTTGTCGGCCAATTGACGAAAAAGAAGACAAAGAGGGAGAGAGAGCCGAGGTTAGTTTACAAATCGAGGAGGTCTGCTTTTGTCGGCCAGCTGATGCAAAAGGAAGGCTGCGTGTCAAGGAAGAGACAGAAGCGGGAAAGTTGTATACATATATGTATATATATTGTATATTTATGTATTATATACATTTATTCGACTATTTTTGTCACAAGAGTGACTTGGTTAAGTGGTTTGGTTCAGCGTCTAAGGATGGAGAGGTTGAGCCCGAGGTCGGGGGTTCGAAACCTCGTATCCCTAACGGAATATTCCGTTGTAGTAACGGCATATGCTCGCTGACGTCCATAGATAGAATATTCCTTGTCAGTAACGACATATTCCCCAAATGTGTCTGTGTATATGTACGTATCTATGTATTTTCTTCATATTTGTCCGTATGTGTCTGTGTATCTTTTGTTCGTATTTGTCCCTTGGTGAAAATGTTATGGAGACACCACGGGGTTGAGGAGGCGACTTGGGAACGTGAGGCTGAAGTCCGCGAGAAGTATCTAGACCTTTTTATCGATGTTTGAGAGTTATAATAGAAATGTTATTTTGATATTAGGATGTACATTGTATATGTTATGGAATAGGATGAATTTCTTATGTTTAATTGGGAGGTTGTGTTATCATGCCATGATTGCGTTTCTAAGGTTGTAATTGATTTTGATTCAGTGAGGTTATCTAGTTTAAATTTCGGGGACGAAATCCTGAAGGGGGAAAGTTGCAACGAGTTGAATCAAATTGAATTTATATTTTAATCTCAGTTGGAAATTTATTTTAAATTATTAAACTCTATTTATTTTGGACCCAATTGATTGAATCGTGACCTGTTAGTAACCACGTAATATTGTTGTGGTTTTATTATTATTATTTAATTACCATAAAAGAGTTGTGAATATTTATGGTGTGTTTCATTAAACGTAATATATTTTGTGGTGATAAAATATTATATTTACTTTTCTCATTAAAGATGTTGAAATGTATTTTTAATTGATATATATATATAGTTAGATATTTTTTTAGGAAATATCTATAAAAGTGACCAAATGGAATATTTTGTCCAACTTTTGGGAATTCTTGGAGTTCTTGCCATGAAGAAAGAAGAGAAAAGGGTTCTAATGTTAGTTTTTCTTGGGTTTGATCTAGTGTAAGTCATTTTTGACCCCTAGTGCTTTGGATCAAAACATAGAGGGCGGAAAAGGCATCGTTTAGCTCCAAAAAAATTTAATTTCTATTGCCAAAAAATTTGAAAGCTTCTTGGCTTGAGGTAGGGATTTTTTCTACACTTCTTTATGTACTTTTACTTGATTATATAGAGCTTAGAGTTGTATATAATTTAATTAGAATTTTTGAAAAATTTGTGATTTATTTGCTTAAAAGGAAAATTTTGAGAAAAACAAAGAGTTGATACCCAAATTGCGAAAGTGTAAGCTTGTAATATATTTGTAAGGTTATGAAAGAGCTATGTTTTAAATTTGAACAAAAACGAACTTCGACTCGATCGGCTTTGAAATTTTTACCGGTTTGTGACCAAAAGAGCATTTTTAAAGAAAACAAATGAATTAGGTTTAAATTTTGGGGCTTTTGATCAAAATAGGATGTCATAGTTGAATAATGCTTAGAAAATGAGTTTGGAAAGAAAATGATGTTTTCTTGGGCATTAACGATATTATTTTGCTTAATGTATCTGTTGGAATAAAACCGACACGGTTAGAAATAGACCTTGAGAGGTTACCAGACGTGATTGTGATATGAAAACTAGTGTAGTTGTTCATATTTGATGAGATGTGGAATAGATTGTATTTATCAAAATTTTTAGAATTTAATTGTTTAAATATCTGTTTAGAAATATTTGTTTTGGGCTACCGGTGGAAGATAGCCATGATTGTTGTAGAAAGGCATGAGACTTAGGTAAATCAAACCATATTTCTCATTTGTTGCATTGGACATTGCATTACATTCATTTCATTAGAAATGTATCTGTTTGCGAAAAGATGAATACTTTGTGAATCTGGGTGGGGGGTGTGAGACCGCGCGGTTAGGTGTCGAGCCTTTTAGTTTACTGGTAAAAATGATAGTAGTAGTGCATTAAGGCCTACTTGCAGACACTCACCTGGAGATTCACAGAGCCTGTATTCATGTAACAGATGTGGTTTAAAATAGAAATGGCTTTATATCTGTTGTTGCATCTCAGCATTGCATGCTTTATAAAAAGAGAGATAAACTGTTTTATCATGAGCTTGGTATGAGCATACTCTTCTTTAGTCTTGTCATGGTCTATATGTTGTGTAGTATATCTCTACTGGGTTGTGGCTCACCTTATAAGGGAAACCATTTCAGGTACAAGTGCTATGTCTCCGCCAATGCATTGACTCGGGAGGACTCGGAGCTGAGACTTCATTTTTGTTTTATGGTTATTTGTTGAATGCAAGCCCAGGGCTGTATTTGCATTGAGTTGAAACTCCATTTTGTGTAACCAAGAATGTTCTTGGATAAATTTGTAAGCCTGTAGAGCACTTATTATCTGTTTGGCTTCCATTTCATACTTGTTGTAAAATGCATGCTTGGGATTGGAACTAGGGCATTGAGATGTAAACAGCATGTATTTGGCATTTGGAATTTAATAGAAATGGATGTATGGAATAGTTAGCTATATATATGTGTTTTTCTATCAGGTGGGTTTTGTTGCATAAATAGATATACCCTGCCCAATTTTCGGGGCGTTACAGTCACCAATCCCATAAAAAACCCTTTTCCTGATAATGGCCAAAAACCAACTGTAGACACCCCATTTTTGACCGACCTTAAGACTCAGACGTCATTGATTGAGCGCTCGGTGATTGTGCATGTTGTGTTCATTTCGAGGTTTCGGAGTTCTTGGCTGAGAGCCTCGCCTCCGGACCTCGGGACCCTTTGTACTTTGACTCGATCCGTGGACCAAGTCTTGTTATCTCTTCCTGGAGGAAGGGAGAGGTCATGTAGACCATCTCTCAGTGGTCATAGGCTACTTTTCGTGGTCATAGGCCACTGTTCCCATTTGGAGACTAGTTTCCAATTTTCGGAGCCATTGGCCGTGTGCCTCGGCTCGGGACCGCTTAACATTCTCCGTTTGGCACGGTTTTTGGAACACACCTTGTTTCCTCTATCTAGAGGGACACTGTGGTCTGGGAGACCACTTTTGTGGTCGTACGCCACTTTTGGTGCTCAACAGCTGGTTTTCGGGGCTCCCGGCCGCGCGTCTTGCCTCCCGAACCCTCGGCTTGCATCCGTTTTGGTTTGCCTTAGGTACAAACCTTACTTTCCATGTTTGGGAAATGGTACAAGGGTGGGAGACCAGCTTTTATCCTTGGAGACCATTTTTCTCCCCGCCAACCGATTTTCTGGCCGGGAAACTGGTTTTCTTGGTCTTTGGGCCACATTTTTTGGTTTCCCACCGCACCATGGGCTTGCTTTCAGTGTGGAGACCACCAATTCCCATGGCTGACCACTTTTTTTTTTGAGAGACCACTTTGGGTGGTCGGCCGACCACTAAAAGTAGCAGGCCGACCACTTTTTCTGGTCAGCAGGTTTCCTCTTGTTTTGTCTGACTAAATGGATGCCAGCTGTGCCAGCTGGAGGGCACAGACTGTATCCTCCTGTAGACACCCCATTTTTGACCATCGTCAAGACTTGGACGTCATCGCTTGAACACTCGGTGATCATCCATGTCTGTGTTTGTTTTGAGTTCCCGGAGGTCTCGGCCACGCGCTTGCCTCAAGATCTCTCAACTTGTCTGTTTTGTGCTTAGTTGTGGACCAACACCTGTGTTTTTGCTTCTGAGGGAAGAGGGTGGCTTGCTTGCCATCCCCTCACCCCATCGGCCATGGCATGAGGCCATCGGCTCTTTTTTCTTTCCATCGGCCAAGGGTGTTGGCCGATCGGCTCTATGTTTGGTCGGTCGGCCACATTTTCTGGCCAAGGCCTTTTCTTTGCCCTTTTTAGGCATTGTGCATGCCAGCTGTGCTAGCTAGTGAGCACAAACCCTGCGCTCCATACACGTGTATGGAGGGATTTCATCATTGTTTAGCTTCTCTTGGAACCTTAGCAAAGTTGATTTTCTATAAAAGGAGGGCCCCCCTCCCTTTCTAGAGGTTGAACCATCTGATATACAAGTTAGATATAGCTCTCTCTCTCTCTCTCTAGATTTGTGTGTGTGTTTGTAATCAAAAGTGTGTTTTGTTCTTATTATTGCACATAAACACCTACCATTACACTATCCTTGGTTGCTGAGGCACTAGAAGAGTTGATTCTAGAGTTTTTGAGTTGGTTTTGATCAGGAGGAGGTGTTGGAGTGGTGTTCTTGAAGAGGTTCTTCAAGGATGAGAAACTATCCTCTTTATTCCCCATTCTTGCATGAGCTTTTAGCCTATCTTGCATATTGTTTTAAGCTTAGCTATAAACTGCAAAAAGTTCTGATTTTGTATGCTTAAGATGATTGTTTAAGGTCACTTTTGTGTTGGGGGTTGTCCCCCCCCCCCTCCTTTAGGCCTTGTTTGGCCTCTTTTTGTGCCTCTTCCTTTTGGCTTTGGAACCCTTTTGTTTTGGCCTTCTCACCACTGAAATCCAGAGGATTTTCAGTGGTAGAGAAGTGGTTTTGAGGTCTTGCATAGGGGAGGGACACCCCTTTGCCTTTGTGTCTCGTTTGCTTGCATTGTTGGCTCACAATGGTAGCATATTCACTTAGTTTATTTTAACTCCATTTTATCAAGTATTTGGTGTTGTTTGGTCATGTTGCACCTCTGTTTCATGTTGGTTTGATGGCCTCATGCACACACCATACACTTGTCTTGCAATCCTCTCACTTGCCATAACATGTATCTTGCATTTGGACTATCGTGCTTGCATATTTTGACTCGACCCAAAGGAACTTTTAGTCATATTTCAGCATGTTAAAGCTCTATTTGGTGTCGTTTTGATCATATATGTCATGTTTTGCATAGCCTTAGTTCATCCTAGCTTGTTATCTTTGAAGGCCTAAGTCGCATAATTGCATTACTTGGCTCATCTCCATGATTTGGCATCATTTTACATGAGATTTCAGTCCATATAATGTGGCCATGCATTCACATTCATAACATTTTCCATGCATTAGAAGGTTGTTGTCTTATGCTCCATGTTTGGGTCATTGTACATGTCCCCATGATTAAGTCTTTGGGATGTCATCTCATTGGGTTTTGGGGTTTGTTTTGGCATATTATAGCTCTGATTTTCCTTGATTGAATCATGCCATGTTTGGTTGTGTTGGGTGTAGCATAGTACCTCTTTGATAGCATTGTATGCCCCATTATTTTGGCATTGCATTCTAGCTTGTTTTGGCTAGCTTTGAACTCACTTTTGGTCTTGCTTGGACCTGCCTTGGGGCTGTTTTGGGTCCCCTTGGCCCTTTGGGGCTCGCTTCACATAGCCATGGCTTGAGCCCCTTGACTAGTCTCAAGTTTTAAGCTTCTTTATATGCTTTATTTGCATGGCTTGGTTGATATGGCATCATCCCTTGCATATTTTTAGGGCTTATCATGCTTGTTATTTGTCCATATTTGTCGCTGTTAAATGTGCTTAAGAGTCGCCCTTTTTGTGCCTAAGTGTTGAACCTTTACATGCGCATGTTTGGGTGTGTTTTGTCCATTATTTCTTGGCACTTTGGCCACTGATTGTGGCATGGCTGAGGTCTGTCCTTTTGGTCTAAGCCCATTGAGCATGTTTGCTTTCATGGTATTTGCATGGTCGTATTGCGCCGAGTTTGCATATTGAGTATATTCCATGATGTTTAGTTAGTTGCATCGCATGACATTAATATATGCTTGTTGCACGCTTGGGTTGTTTGCAAGCTTGCTTGCATACTCATATTGCATTGGGTTTGTTTGCATGCCATTAGTCTTGTTGCATTGCATAATGTCCCCATGTTGCATTGCATTTGGCATGCTCGTTTGCATTGCATTGTGTTTGGTTTGGGGTGTCAAACCAAACACGAGGAGTGAGGAACGTTCGTACTAGAAGTGACGAAACGTCCCTCAATCCTTAGTCGCCGACACTCTTGATCTAAGCATGATAGAGTTCTAGGCATTCACATGTTTTGTTGCATTCATTCCACATTAATTTGCACACTTGGCACCTTTGGCCATCATGCATTGAAATGCGTGATTGGTGGCCCGAGGGTCGAGAGCCATACTCCCTTGAGTTCATAGCATGATAGGGAGGGTGGTCGTGCACACATTGTCTTGTAAATTCCATGCCATGCACTGTCTGTCCTCTGCTGCAACAAAAACAGAATTCTGCAGGAAGGGATGGCCGGTCGGCCACATTCAGTGTCGGCCGGCTAACAATGTTTGGCCGATGGCCCCACTTTTGGTCGATGACCATGTTTACATGGCCGGTGGTCCCATTTCTTGGCCGATGACATCCCTCAGTGCTCAGGGAGTGGTTCAGAAGCAGTCTTGGGACTTGTACAGCTTCAGAGGCATAAAACAGTGCAAACAGAGGCAACAGTTGGCATGGCAACGATTTTCCGAGCAAGGCGAATCAAGCATGCATCATCCAATCATTTCGAGGCGGAGCTCCAGCGGCCTCCTTAATTTCATACTTAGATTGTTTTGTAATTAATTTGTTAATTAGTTAAGGGTTTTGTAATATTTAATTAGCTAGGGTAGTTGATTAATTATTCGGTGTTGTATTATTTATTCGGACCCTCCGTCGAGAGGGCCAACTATTGTAATAAGTGTGCGTGTGTGTGATGTATGTCTTTCAACCCCACGTCTTTCTCCCTTTTATTTACCAGCTTATGATGGTTAGTTTTAGGGCATGTTTCAATTAGCATCCTTATGCTCGCATGATTGCATCTATTCATTTGTCTTGCATGCACAGGGCTCGGCGCATCATACTAACTGCATTGTATTTCAATTCCAAATTGAATGCGTGTTATCTGTAGTATCTCACATGCCACTTTAGAATAGCCGAGCCTATCTTAGTTGCATTCCTGCATGTGTTGCATTAGCCATCTTAACATGAACTAGGATCATGCATTGATTACTAACTAGTTTCTATTTTGGCTTGGAGTACTCGGTGAGTGTTTATTGCTTTAGCATCCTTGCATGTGCGTGAGTGTTGCCATGATAGCATGCTTACCATGAGGCTAACTGCTTGTGTGATATAACTGCCTGAATGCCTGTGGGTGAAGGTTGGATTACTTAAATTGGAACAATTCATTAAATCCGTATTTTAGCCTACTTGCGAGTAGCAAACTGTTTTCAAAACGAATATGCAATGCTTTGTTCCAAATTCGGTAATCCAGTCTATACTTGTATGCTGTGCGTATCGCATAGTAATTCTAGGTTAATAACCGGAATAAGAACGCATGTATTTTCAAAAACTCGATATCATGTTTAGTAGTGGCCGATCTTTGATCGGGCGAGCGGGGGTGCTCATTGTATGACCTTCCCCAATCATACCCAAGTTCCCGAGCCGAGGCAACTTTGGTGATGACAGACACGTGGCCTTAGGCATGAGTCAGGGTTTCCTAAATTCCCCCAAAATAAAATATTTAGGTGGCGACTCTGTATCTGGCAAAGCAGTCCATGTTTGGCATTTCTTTCTAAAATCAATTTTTCAAAATGATTTGCCGGATTTGGACTCTTTGGTGATTTATCGATCTTACATTGCACTTTGTAAGATTAGATTCAGAACTGTGACATTTGAGTCCGTACTGTAGTAAGCCCAAATGAACAAAACGTGATTCTTCCTGGGACGTTCGGGGACGTCTACACCTCCATACACGTGTATGGAGGGATTGCATCCAAGTTTAGCTTCTCCAAGAAGCTTGAACCCTTTGTTTCTTCTATAAGAGAGGCTCTCCCTCTCCTTAAACCAGGTTGAGAAAATTTCCTAAGGCACAAACACATATCTCTCTCTATATCTCTATATTTTGAGCTAAAAGGGTGTATTGTTCTTGACCTTTAACACCCCAACTCTTAGCCATACATCCTTACCATTGAACTGAGGTTCCTAGAGGTTATTTTTGGAGGTTAAAAGGGTGGTTTTTGGCTGAGGAACTTGCTGGTTTTGCTGAGTTTCAAGGGTAATCTTTTTTCTCTCTTTTTAAGCTTTGTCTTGATCACTCTCTTAGCCACACTTGCATGCTTATTTGAGCTTTGTTGTCAACTGAAAAAAGCTCCATATTTAAGTGTTTTTCATGTTTGTTTAAGGCCCTTTTGGTGCTGAGGGTCATCTTCCCTCTTGCATGCCCTATTTGGCCTTGTTTTGTGCCATGCCATAAGGCCTTTGAGTTAATCCTTGCATGGCCTTTTAGCCACTGAAATTCAGAGGATTTTCAGTGGTTGTCATGTGGTTTTGAGGCCCTAAATCAGAGAGGGGTGACCCTCTCTCTTTTGGTCTTGTTTGCTTGCATTTTTGGCCTATCAAAGGAGCATATGTTTTCGTACTTTCAAGGCTTGGTTCAGGCACTTTTTGGTGACTTTTAGGGCCTTCTTTGACTCTTTCTATGGCTGGTTTGGTCACCTTGGATTTTCCTCTTGCATGTGTAGAGTAATCCCTTTTGTGGCTTATCAAAGTAGCATGTCATTTTTGCATGTATTGGTCATATTTCAGTGGGTTTTTGGTCATCATTTGGCATGCCATGGCTCTTTTTTCAGCTGGTTTGGTAGCCTCTCACATGCTTCATATGCTTGTAGTGTAAATCATGTTTACTAGCTTAGAATGCATGATGTTTTGGCCCTCGATTCTAACATATTTTGGCCATGCTCCAACCTGGTTTTGTTCATATTTTGGGCTGCCTTAGTTCTGTTTTGAGGCCTCTTGGTCGAAAGATGCTTGCCATGCACGCTTGTAGTGTAATAGCCTTGACTAGCTTCGAGTTTTGAAGTCCCTTGCATGCTTAACTTGAGGTATTTTCATGTTTTGGCATCATTGAGCATGATATTTCAGAGCATATAGGGCTGTCATACTTCAATGTTTTCCACTCTTTAAGTGCCCTTGAGAGTTGTGCTTTTATACCCTATTTTGTGAGCCATTGCATGAGCTTCATTTTTGTGCCTTTCAAGCCATCATCCCAACTCATTTTGCTACTGTTTTGGGACTGCATAGGGTCTGTTTGGAGTTGGTTTGGCCATTTGAGCATTGTCTTGCATGCCTATAGTGTGATACACTTCACTAGTTTCGATGCTTGAGCCATTCAACATGCATTACATGAGTTGTTGCATAATTCGAAGTCATTTTGTATGCCATTTCAGAGCTGAAACATGTGTCATTGCACTCCATATTTCATCATTTCAATGCGTTCGGAAAGTTGTGTTTTGTGCCTTAAACTTGGGGCCGTTGCATTGTGCATGTTCGTATGTGTTTTGATGCCTTATTTCCATCATCTAATGGCCACTAATTTGGGTGTGGTTGAGACCCATCCATTTTGGTTTAAGTCCATTTTGTATTGAGTATGCCATTGTAGTTCATAGCATTGAGTATGCCATGTTGTCGCATGATTGATCATTGCATTGTGCATGCCTTGTTCATCTCGTTGTGTATGTTAGTTTCTACGTGCATTGTGTATGCTAAGTGTCATGTGCATTGAGTATGCCATTGTTAGTTCATAGCGTTGTGTATGCTAGTTGCATGTTTGCATGTTATCCCTTGCATGTTTGCATGACTTAGTTGTATTGCATTAAGCTTGCATGCTAGAGTTGCATTGGTACATGCCTTGTTTTGTTGCATCGTGTTTGGAATAGGGGTTAGTCCAAACACGGGGAACGAGGGACGTTCCATGCTTGAAATGATGAAACGTGCCTCGATTCCTGATCGTCGACACTATTGACTACCGATGACGGAGTTGTTGGCTTTAGGTGCTTGTATGTGCATTCATTTCACATTGGGTCGTGCAATTCGACTCCTCGGCCATCATGCATCGAGATGCGTGATTGGTGGCCCAAGGGTCAAGGACTACACTCCCTTGAGCTTATGCAATGATGAGGAGAGTGGTCGTGCACACATGTGTTGCGAATACTTTGCCATCTCTCTTTCTTGCCTTATGTTGCAGAAAACCAGAAACCAGGGGCAGAAACTGGTCAGCCGACCTGATTTAGTGGCTGGCCGACCATTTTTTCTGGTTTTTCACCACAAAAGTGGTCGGCAGGTGGTCTCCAAGGCCAATAGCTGGTTGGCAGCCTTCCCACAAATTCCCAGGGTGGAGTTTCAGTCTTCTGGAGCTTTGTGCAGTGTTCTGAGGTCAATTGCAAACAGAGGCAAGTCGGGGCGTCGCGAGGGATTTCCGAACAAGGCAATTCAAGTATGCATGCATCCTTTGTCATTC
Organism: Camellia granthamiana; assembly: GCA_036172215.1. Taxonomy (NCBI): domain Eukaryota; kingdom Viridiplantae; phylum Streptophyta; class Magnoliopsida; order Ericales; family Theaceae; genus Camellia; species Camellia granthamiana. The sequence continues at coordinate 30,809,481 of CM069917.1, read as the reverse complement.
AAAGCAGAGTTGGGGCAGCCCATATTCATTTAGTTTGCATGCTCATTTAGATTGCTTACTTAGTTAATGTTGTGTAATAAGTAGTTGTAACTTGTTATTCATTTCGTCGTGTAATAACTAGTTTAATTAGATTAGCTTAGATTAGCTAGCTGGTTTTGTATTATTTATTCGGACCCTCCGTCGAGAGGGCAAATTTTGTAATAAGTGTGCGTGTGTGTGATGCATGTCTTCCAACCCCTACTTCTTTCTCCTTTTTTATTTACCAGCTTACGATGGTTAGTTTTAGGGCATGTTTCAATTAGCATCCTTATGCTCTCATGTTTGCATCCATTCATTTGTCTTGCATGCACCGGGCTCGGCGCATCGTACTAACTGCATCGTATTTCAATTCCAAGTTGAATGTGTGTTATCTGTAGCATCTCATATGCCATCTTAGAATAGCCGAGCCTATCTTAGTTGTGTTTTGCATGTGTTGCATTAGCCATCGTAAACATGAACTAGGATCATGCATTGATTTCTAACATAACTTTTGTTTTGGCTTGGAGTACTCGGTAAGTGTTTATGCTTTAGCATCCTTGCATGTGTGTGAGTGACTGCCATGATAGCATGCTTACCATGAGGCTATTTGCTTATGTGATATAACTGCCTGATTGCCTATGGGTGAAGGTTGGATTACTTGAATTGGAACAATTCATTGATTGCGAGTTTTAAGCCCCCTTGAGAGTGGCAAATCACCATATTTTCTAAGCCCACTTGAGGGCGACAAAATCCGCATTTTAGCCTACTCGCGAGTAGCAAACCGCTTTCAAAAACAAACATGAGATATTTTGTTCCAACTTAGGCGATCCAGTCTATACTTGTTTGCCTTGCGCATAACATAGTAATTCTAGGCTAATAACCGGAATAAGAACGCATGTGTCTTCAAAAACAACATATCATGTTAGTAAAGGCCGATATTTGATCGGGCGAGCGAGGGTGCTCATTGCATGACCTTCCCCTCTCGTACCCAAGTTCCCGAGTCGAGGCAACTTTGGTGATGACGGACACGTGGCCTTAGGCACGAGTCAGGGTTTCCTAAATTCCGCCAAAATAAAATATTTAGGTGGCGACTCTGTATCTGGCAAAGCAGTCTATGTTTGGCACTTCTTTCTAAAAATCAATTTTTCAAAACGATTTGCCGAATTCGGACTCTTTGGTGATTTATCGATCTTGCATTGCACTTTGTGAGATTAGATTCAGAACTGTGACATTGAGTCCGAACTGTAGTAAGCCCAATGAGCAAAATGAGATTTTCCCGGGACGTTCGGGCGCGTCTACAGTTTCTGGTGACTGTGTTGGAGATTTAGAGAACTTGACTTGAACTCATGATATCTTGTTTTGACTACATTTATGTGTTTCTTTGCCTTGCATGTGCATTGGTGCGCCTAGGACACAGTGTTTGCCGTCTGCTATTCCTGAACGGTTTGCCGAAGGCTCACTTTGAGAAGCGTGCCATAAGGCTGACCGGTTATGGGCTCTGTCACAATGGGAACACAAACCCCGGTTCTTACCGGGACACCCTTTTGACCATTCGAGCTAGTGCATATTCGGAATCCGTAGTGACTATTCCAAACTAGGACAGGTTGCTTACCTGACTGTAGGTTGTTTGAAACCACTGTGTGCGCAGTGAAACCCTAGCTCCTGACAAGATAGGACAGGGAAACCCTACCCCTCCATAGGGGTGTTTTGGCTCTCACTTGTTTGCTATGTGCTTCTAGAGTGTGCCTCTACGGGAATGCATGTATCAGTTTGCAAGTCTAGGTATCAGGCTTAAGGACATCAGTATTTTGAGGGGAATCAGTTTTTCCTGAAAGAATCAGTTTTACTTGAGGGTGTCAGTTTACTGGCAGAGTTTTAGGCAGAATTCAGTAGAGAGCACAATCGTTCAGCTATGCTTATACCTGTTCTGGTGAAGTCAAGCTAAGATGCTGTCTGTTTTCTCTTTTGCAAGTTAGTCGTGGAACTATAGCTTCAGAGGGCTCCAATATCTCCCGAGTACATTGGATTCGTGCTGATAGACTTTGTCAGGTCAGAGATTCAGTTCAGAGTAACCAGTGTTTCCTTCGCCAGTGGTAAGGCAAGAAAAGGCCAATCAGGCACAGATCACCCGTTCAACAGTCCCCATTTCAGCGGTCATTATCCGCCTCATCTGTGTGCAGTTGGGCTGAGATATCTGTTTCCACCTCAGAAAGGAGATACACACTTGTTCAGTTAGATCAGCAGTTTTCAGTTAGTATGGAAGAGATGATGCGTCAGCTCCAGGAAAGTATGCAGGTCATGCAGCAGGATGCTGCCCGCCAAGCAGAAGTAGCTGCACGCCAAGCAGAAGTAGTGGCCGAACAGGTAGAATTAATTGCCAGGCTACAGTAGCAAACCGAAGCATCTGCCTCACACCCAGTTCCTCCCCCACCAAGAGTTCCAATACTCGGGGAGACAGCAAATGTCCAGGAAGATGCGGACATCCCAACGGGGTCGGCTCCCCCCCCAATCTTACCTCAGCTATCCAAGGCACCCACACCCACCAATTTACCGGATTCTCCCTTTGAGTTCGAGGTGGACCCCACAGCGCTAAAAGTGAGCAAGCTAGAAAAGCTGTTCAAGAAGTCCCAGGGCGTGAAGTCCATTCCGGATATTGAGGATGGGTACAACGACTCGGCCGTGACGCTACCAGACCGGTTTAAAATGCCGCACATCGACCACTTTGATGGGTCTGGAGATCCTATGGTGCACCTGCGGCTATTTTCAGATATCCTACGGTCAATGGGCCTCTCCAAATTGCAGAAGCTTTCCCTGTTTGGTCGGACCCTGTCGGGTGTAGCGGCAATTTCGTATGCGAAACTAGAGGACTCTGTTAAAAGAAGTTGGGAGGAGATGGCTGAGGCCTTCATAGCTTAATACTCCTACAATACACAGATCGAGGTCACAACTCGTGATCTCGAGACCACCAGGCAAGAACCGAAGGAGAGCTTCTCCAATTTTGTGACCCACTGGAGGGCTAAAGCCTCGATGATGACCATCAGGCCCGTTGACAAAGATCAGATTCGGATGGTTGTGTGCAACTTTCAGCCCAAGCTCATGCAAAAGATGATCGTTCTCCCCCTACCCACCTTGGCAGATTTACATGAGATTGGGGTGCAAATCGAGGACGCTATGAAGTAGGGCCTCATTGACCAGGAGAAGGAGAAGCCCAGGAGGGCGTTTTCCCGCAGTTCGAATGCGACCACCAGTGGTGATGCAGCTGCAAGATCTTCTGAAGTGGGCATGGTCACCACCACCATATCAAAAACAGCTACCCCATTCACCAGTGCGTCCGGAAGTAGCTCACGAAAAACCAAATATCCACCTCGAGTCAAGAGGGTTTTTACCCCACTTTATATGCCTTTGTCAAAGGCTCTAGAGGTCTTACTCCGGAAAGGATATCTGAAACCGTTGGAACAACAGCCTCTACCCGATCCGATCCCTCCAAAGCATGACTAGACTAAATACTGTGCCTACCATCAACAAACCGGTCATGACACTGACAGTTGCTTTCGTCTTCGCCATGATGTACAAGATCTATTTGACAACAAGGTCATCGCCGCACCAGCTCAGCAAAGTCTATCGCCACTGGATCAGTGAACTTGGGGGATAGTACGAATATGTGATCAGGGAATGAACCACCTGCGGGCGGCACTCAGTTTACTCCAGATGTGGTGTATGGCATGCACTGTTTTGGGCATTTGTGAATGCTGGTTTTTGTACTTTTTGGCTCGGGTATTAAGTCAGTTTTGTTATGTCGTTTAGAGTCTGTCCCGTTGTATAGAGTCAGTCTTTTCATACTGATTCAGTTGGGTCTGTCTTGTTGTATCGAGTCAGTCCTGTTTTGTTAGAGTCGGGTGATCCCGGGGGCGTTACCTCGGATATCACTATTTTGTTTTGTGTTTGTCTTTTCGCTTTCTTTTGAGTCTGTTTCTGCCGGGGAGCCAGTTACACCAGAAGATCTGAATGAAACAGTAGTGGTTTTCATGTTTTTGTGCTTATTCCTGCTTTGAGCCTGTCGTGCTAGCAAGTTTAGAATGAAACGGCAGTGCATTTCACCTGCTCTTCTGTGCCTTTTAAATCATTGCATTGACCTAAGTTTTTCAAAACTTTTTGAACATTGTGATGAAAACAAATAGGAAGGAATTCCTCGGGATTTGTAAAATTTGATCAATTGAGAGAAAGAGAGGTGTGCTAAGCCCTTAATGAATGAGATTATGTTTGTTAATGTGAGTACTGAGAAGGATCCTGGCTTGATCCAGATTGGTTCCGCACTGTCTTCAGCGTGAGCGACTAGTTGCTTTCTTAAAAGATTTCAAAAAATGTTTTGCGCGGTCCTGCGAAGACCTGTGTGGAATTGCTCTTGAGATTGTGCAGCTTAGGATTGCTCTCAGCCCCGAGACTCGACCCCTCACTTTCAAACCTTGAACTTGAATTCAGAATGTTCAACGGTCAACTACAATGTGAGGCATGTGTGGCCAGATTCGAAGCAGCCCTCGAACTAGGGGCAGGGAAGTCAGATCAAGAAGATCAGATGTCGTCAAAAGAAGCTTACGAAGCTAGATCAAAAGCAGCCCTTGAACTAGGGGCAAAAATGTCAAATGCGCTCGAAGAGTCAAAGATGAGTCTTTTCTGCAAACTAGCGAAGACTGGCAAGAATGCCAAATACCAGAAGGGAGGAAAAAAGAAAGTATTGCTGAAGGACAACCAAGTTCCTATCCACAACACTAGGGGCAAATTCACCCTCCATTGGATGGACTTCTACATCATCAGCGAACAGCGGCCATTCTCTTGGATTCAGATGGCTCCGAGATCTCAAACCATTCAACATGGACAAAGCTAAACTTTTACCCTTGAGAGGCTCGTTGGGCCGAAAACCCAGAAGGGTGACCCAGGAAAGTTAGAGCAAGAAAAAGAACAAAAAGAACAAAAAAAAGAAAAATGCAAAGAACAAAAAAAAAAGAGAAAAAGAAAAGTGAAGAAAATGATAAATTCTGAACAAAGCTCGCAAGGTTGAAAACCCGGAAGAGCGGCCTTGGCAAAAGTTAGAGCGCAAAAGGAGAGGTTAAATACCCGAGTGTACCTTACCCGAACTACGTAAGGCTTGATTCCCATGTTTGAGATACGTAGGCAACTTCATTTTGAAGTCCAGCCATAAAACACTTCAAATTCAACTGTCCTGTCTATGAGATTGAACGGGTCATCTTTGTCATTTTTGTATCCAAGAGTTCGGTTGTGACCTTCACCATGAGAAATGGTTACAGTGCGCTGCGGTACTATTCAAACAAGGGGCAACTTTCCATTGCCATACAGTGTGCTGCGGTGCTATTCAAACAAGGGGCAACTTTCTGTTGCCGTGCAGTGTCCTTTAGACAAGGGGCAATTTTCCATTGTTTTTGGATCTGAGGTTGTGCATCTCAAGAGTCAATTCCACGTTGGTCAAGCAGTGGCCATTTGCAAAAATAGTTTTTGAGAATTTTTACTGAGGTTGACTAATTCTATCGAAAATTATTCCATTTTTCCAAAACTGGACCATTTTCTTGGACCCAAAAAGGAAAATTTTCAGTGCTCATAACCTAACTTGCATGATTTTAAATCAGAAAATCGAACAAGCATGTTAATCTAACTCTCATGTTGGTCAAAATTGTTTTAGCAGAACGTCAAAAACAAAAAATGGTCAAAATGATGAACTAGGGGCACAGTTAAGTCAGGTGTTCTGTCTTTTCCCCATTGTCAACATACTTGCTAGAAAGGGCACTGTATCTGCCAGAAAAGGGCACAACAGAAACTAACAGCAAAATGCCGAAAGTTCTCTCATCTTCCAAGCAGCGAGGTATCAAGCTAAGTGCGAAGCATGAACTGGAATGGAGCAGGATATTCCATTCCCTCATCTGGATAGATCTAAGCACGTCCAAACTCCCCAGTAGAGCATCGTCAACCAATATCAATTGCAGATCTGTTGCACATCCGGCCACATCACGACCCCTCTGTGGAGGAAGTTCACTGTTGTGAGTAGAAGAAAGAGAATCTAGCAGAATGCTAGGGCAAGAGCCCACAACTTCTTGTTTATCCATCAACCACCCAGGGGAGGGATAAAAAATGAGAGATTGAAGAATAGAGAGATGTGCGCTAAGAGAAAAAGTGAGGAAAAGGGCTTTTTCAGAAAAAAAAAAACAGAGCCTGAGGGCCGAGTGATGTGAGAATCACAAATGAGAAAGGGTGGGAAACAATACCTAGAGAAACTGGCTCCCTGTGCACGTCTAAGTGTCGTGTCTTTTTGTTTTATCTCGATTCTTGTTTTAAGTCGTTTCGAGTGTTACTCGATGTGTTTAGATTGTTTACCTTTGTTTTCCATTGTTGAGTCGTAGTGCGCTATGTTCAGTCGTAGGCTCAATACCCCGTTCAAGAACTCATCTCTCAATTTCAAAAATAAAATCGTTTTGCGCTCCGAGTGCCGTGCCATTCTCCACATCTGTGCAAAACAAGATTTGTTCTTTTGTAAAACCGCAAGGTTCAACCCAGGTCATGCGGGAACAGTAAAACCAGGACCTATCTGAAGCTATATAGGTTCCAGACTGCAAAGCAAAAGAAAAGAGGAAAAATGTCGAGTATCTGAGTTTGTTTTAACTTCAGTAAGTTCCGAGATTGCATTCCGTGTGTACCTCTTCAGGTCTTGCAAATGCTCCGAAGTATGAGTGTGCCTCTACCTCAAGCTCAAGATCAAGTCTGCTTCAAGCCAGAATAGCGATCAAAAGTGCTCTTCCTGAGTACCATTCCCTGCCAGAGGCATCTTGGCTGTGTTCGCAATGAGTTCCTAGGAGACCAACTGCGACGGTGGAAACTAGAGTTCGAATGGCTGTTGCCTAGAACGCAAAGGTTCGGGATTTCCGAGACTAAAGTCTGGTTTAAATACCCAGAGGTGTGTCCTCGGCTTGAAATTTGTATGGAAGCCCCATAGGTTGAGATATTGTGTATGCACCTCAATTCTGGATACTGAACCAACTTAGTCTGTCACCCCGTTGGAGAATAGGGAAAGTTGTGAATATGATCAGGAAGAAAGGCAGCATCCAAAGTGTTCTACGTGAAGAACCCTTGTCAGTATTTTAGAGCCTTTGTACTGTAGGTTGAAGGTAAGTGTTCGAAGAGCACGAGGGGAGATCCCCGTCAGAGTAGAGCGGTTCATCGCCACTCACCCCATGAGGTGCTTTCTAAAGCGCCGCTAGGTTTGTTTATTGCATTCCTTAAACATCATGCATTGTATTGCATTGTACCTATCAAGTTTCTTTCTCATTCATGCACGATATTGTATGTACGGTTCATTTGAAACTGGCACAACCAGGCGATATTGTATGTACGGTTCATTCAAAGAAGTTCCGTTTAAGGTCATTCACCTTAGTGTATCCATCACACTTCATTTACTTTTGTGTATCTATCATACTTGTTCACTTAGTGCATCTATCACACTTTGTGTTCACCTCTAGTGTATCTATCATACTTTGATCACTTAGTGCATCTATCACACTTTGTGTTCACATCTAGTGTATCTATCATACTTTGTTCACTTAGTGCATCTATCACACTTTGTGTTCACATCTAGTGTATCTATCATACTTTGTTCACTTAGTGCATCTATCACACTTTGTGTTCACCTTTAGTGTATCTATCATACTTTGTTCACTTAGTGCATCTATCACACTTTGTGTTCACCTTTTGTGTATCCATCACACTTTGTTCACTTAGTGCATCTATCACACTTCGTGTTCACCTATTGTGTATCCATCACACTTGTTCACTTAGTGCATCTATCACACTTCGTGTTCACCTTTAGTGTATCTATCACACTTTGTTCACTAAGTGCATCTATCACACTCTGTGTTCACCTTTTGTGTATCCATCACACTTTGTTCACTAAGTGCATCTATCATACTTTGTGTTCACCCTTTGTGTATCTATCACACACTCACATTGTGTATCCATCACACATTTACTTTGTGTATCTATCACACGCTCGCTTTGTGTATCCATCATACGTTCACTTTTGTGTATCCATCACACTTCGTTTGCTTCGTGTATCCATCACACGTTCACTTTAGTGTATCTATCTCAACACTCGCTTTGTGTATCTATCGCACATACTCACTCTGTGTATCTATCACACTTCGTTCACTTTTGTGTATCTTTCGCACATGCTCGCTAAGATTGCATAATCTTCTTACATTCTTTCCGCATGTAATGTAGTTTGGTTTTTATTCACTTGCTTAAAACTGTTGGATTTATTGTGTATAAATGCTTCATTACAGCTCTCTTTACATGATCATAAGTTATGTTTGGCCTCATGCATGTCTTTTGCATTTTGCCCCTGCCTGCGGACACATCTCTTTGTTTATCTCGCCTGTTTGTCCAAGTCTTCAGCTTTGTCAAAAATGGGTCGTCTCTGGGCTTTGACATTCACTCCCGTCACTTATGACTTTCGAGTTATGTCAAAGAGAGGCAACTGTAGACACCCCATTTTTGACCTACCTTAAGACTCAGATGTCATCGATTGACCGCTCGGTGATTGTGCATGTTGTGCTCGTTTCGAGGTTTCGGAGTTCTTGGCTGAGAGCCTCGCCTCCGGACCTCAGGACCCTTTGTACTTTGACTCGGTCCGCGGACCGAGTCTTGTTTTCTCTTCCTGGAGGGAGGGAGAGGTCTTGTAGACCATCTCTCAGTGTTTGTAGGCTACTTTTCGTGGTCATAGGCCACTGTTCCCATTTGGAGACTAGTTTCCGGTTTTCGGAGCCATCGGCCGTGTGCCTCGGCTCGGGACCGCTTAACATTCTCCGTTTGGCATGGTTTTTGGAACACACCTTGTTTCCTCTGTCTAGAGGGACACTGTGGTCCGGGAAACCACTTTTGTGGTCGTACGCCACTTTTGGTGCTCAACAGCTGGTTTTCGGGGCTCCCGGCCGCGCGTCTTGCCTCCCGAACCCTCGTCTTGCATCCGTTTTGGTTTATCTTGGGTACAAACCTTACTTTCCATGTTTGGGAAGTGGTACAAGGGTGGGAGACCAGCTTTTATCCTTGGAGACCACTTTTCTCCCCGCCAATTGATTTTCTGGTCGGGAAACTGGTTTTCTTGGTCTTTGGGCCACATTTTTTGGTTTCCCACCCCACCATGGGCTTGCTTTCAGTGTGGAGACCACCAATTCCCATGGCCGACCACTTTTTTTTCTGGGAGACCACTTTGGGTGGTCGGCCGACCACTAAAAGTAGCAGGCCGACCACCTTTTCTGGTCGGCAGGTTTCCTCCTGTTTTGTCTGACTGAATGGATGCTAGCTGTGCCAGCTGGAGGGCACAGACTATATCCTCCATACACATGTATGGAGGGATTGCATCCAAGTTTAGCTTCTCCAAGAAGCTTGAACCCTTTGTTTCTTCTATAAGAGAGGCTCTCCCTCTCTTTGAACCAGGTTGAGAAAATTTCCTAAGGCACAAACACATATCTCTCTCTATATCTCTATATTTTGAGCTAAAAGGGTGTATTGTTCTTGACCTTTAACACCCCAACTCTTACCCATACATCCTTACCATTGAACTGAGGTTCCTAGAGGTTATTTTTGGAGGTTAAAAGGGTGGTTTTTGGCTGAGGAACTTGCTGGTTTTGCTGAGTTTCAAGGGTAATCTTTTTTCTCTCTTTTTAAGCTTTGTCTTGATCACTCTCTTAGCCACACTTGCATGCTTATTTGAGCTTTGTTGTCAACTGAAAAAAGCTCCATATTTAAGTGTTTTTCATGTTTGTTTAAGGCCCTTTTGGTGCTGAGGGTCATTTTCCCTCTTGCATGCCCTATTTGGCCTTGTTTTGTGCCATGCCATAAGGCCTTTGAGTTAATCCATGCATGGCCTTTTAGCCACTGAAATCCAGTGGATTTTCAGTGGTTGTCATGTGGTTTTGAGGCCCTAAATCAGAGAGGGGTGACCCTCTCTCTTTTGGTCTTGTTTGCTTGCATTTTTGGCCTATCAAAGGAGCATATGTTTTCGTACTTTCAAGGCTTGGTTCAGGCACTTTTTGGTGACTTTTAGGGCCTTCTTTGACTCTTTCTATGGCTGGTTTGGTCACCTTGGGTTTTCCTTTTGCATGTGTAGAGTAATCCCTTCTGTGGCTTATCAAAGTAGCATGTCATTTTTGCATGTATTGGTCATATTTCAGTGGGTTTTTGGTCATCATTTGGCATGCCATGACTCTTTTTTCAGCTGGTTTGGTAGCCTCTCACATGCTTCATATGCTTGTAGTGTAAATCATGTTTACTAACTTAGAATGCATGATGTTTTGGCCCTCGATTCTAACATATTTTGGCCATGCTCCAACCTGGTTTTATTCATATTTTGGGCTGCCTTAGTTCTGTTTTAAGGCCTCTTGGTCAAAAGATGCTTGCCATGCATGCTTGTAGTGTAATAGCCTTGACTAGCTTCGAGTTTTGAAGTCCCTTGCATGCTTAACTTGAGGTATTTTCATGTTTTGGCATCATTGAGCATGATATTTCAGAGCATATAGGGCTGTCATACTTCTATGTTTTCCACTCTTTAAGTGCCCTTGAGAGTTGTGCTTTTATACCCTATTTTGTGAGCCATTGCATGAGCTTCATTTTTGTGCCTTTCAAGCCATCATCCCAACTCATTTTGCTACTGTTTTGGGCCTGCATAGGGTCTGTTTGGAGTTGGTTTGGCCATTTGAGCATTGCCTTGCATGCCTATAGTGTGATACACTTCACTAGTTTCGATGCTTGAGCCATTCAACATGCATTACATGAGTTGTTTGCATAATTCGAAGTCATTTTGTATGCCATTTCAGAGCTGAAACATGTGTCATTGCACTCCATATTTCATCATTTCAATGCGTTCGGAAAGTTGTGTTTTGTGCCTTAAACTTGGGGCCGTTGCATTGTGCATGTTCGTATGTGTTTTGATGCCTTATTTCCATCATCTAATGGCCACTGATTTGGGTGTGGCTGAGGCCCATCCATTTTGGTTTAAGTCCATTTTGCATTGAGTATGCCATTATAGTTCATAGCATTGAGTATGCCATGTTGTCGCATGATTGATCATTGCATTGTGCATGCCTTGTTCATCTCGTTGTGTATGTTAGTTTCTACGTGCATTGTGTATGCTAAGTGTCATGTGCATTGAGTATGCCATTGTTAGTTCATAGCATTGTGTATGCTAGTTGCATGTTTGCATGTTATCCCTTGCATGTTTACATGACTTAGTTGCATTGCATTAAGCTTGCATGCTAGAGTTGCATTGGTGCATGCCTTGTTTGTTGCATCGTGTTTGGAATAGGGGTTAGTCCAAACACGGGGAACGAGGGACGTTCCATGCTTGAAATGATGAAACGTGCCTCGATTCCCGATCGTCGACACTCTTGACTACCCATGACGGAGTTGTTGGCTTTAGGTGCTTGTATGTGCATTCATTTCACATTGAGTCATGCAATTTGACTCCTCGGCCATCATGCATCGAGATGCGTAATTGGTGGCCCGAGGGTCAAGGACTACACTCCCTTGAGCTTATGCAATGATGGGGAGAGTGATCGTGCACACATGTGTTGCGAATACTTTGCCATCTCTCTTTCTTGCCTTCTGTTGCAGAAAACCAGAAACCAGGGGCAGAAACTGGTCGGCCGACCAGGTTTAGTGGCTGGCCGACCACTTTTTCTGGTTTTTCACCACAAAAGTGGTCGGCAGGTGGTCTCCAAGGCCAATAGCTGGTCGGCAGCCTTCCCACAGATTCCCAGGGTGGAGTTTTAGCCTTCTGGAGCTTTGTGCAGTGTTCTGAGGTCAATTGCAAACAGAGGCAAGTCGGGGCGTCGCGAGGGATTTCCGAACAAGGCAATTCAAGCATGCATGCATCCTTTGTCATTCAAAGCAGAGTTGGGGCAGCCCACATTCATTTAGTTTGCATGCTCATTTAGATTGCTTACTTAGTTAATGTTGTGTAATAAGTAGTTGTAACTTGTTATTCATTTTGTCGTGTAATAACTAATTTAATTAGATTAGCTTAGATTAGCTAGCTGGTTCTGTATTATTTATTCGGACCCTCTGTCGAGAGGGCAAATTTTGTAATAAGTGTGCGTGTGTGTGATGCATGTCTTCCAACCCCTACTTCTTTCTCCTTTTTTATTTACCAGCTTACGATGGTTAGTTTTAGGGCATGTTTCAATTAGCATCCTTATGCTCACATGTTTGCATCCATTCATCTATCTTGCATGCACTGGGCTCGGCGCATCATACTAACTGCGTCGTATTTTAATTCCAAGTTGAATGCGTGTTATCTGTAGCATCTCATATGCTATCTTAGAATAGCCGAGCCTATCTTAGTTGCATTTTGCATGTGTTGCATTAGCCATCTTAAACATGAACTAGGATCATGCATTGATTTCTAACATAACTTTTGTTTTGGCTTGGAGTACTCGGTAAGTGTTTATCCTTTAGCATCCTTGCATGTGTGTGAGTGACTGCCATGATAGCATGCTTACCATGAGGCTATTTGCTTATGTGATATAATTGCCTGATTGCCTGTGGGTGAAGGTTGGATTACTTGAATTGGAATGATTCATTGATTGCGAGTTTTAAGCCCACTTGAGAGTGGCAAATCACCATATTTTCTAAGCCCACTTGAGGGCGGAAAAATCTGCATTTTTGCCTACTCGCGAGTAGCAAACCGCTTTAAAAAACAAACATGAGATATTTTGTTCCAACTTAGGCGATCCAGTCTATACTTGTTTGCCGTGCGCATAACATAGTAATTCTAGGTTAATAACCGGAATAAGAGCGCATGTGTCTTCAAAAACAACATATCATGTTAGTAAAGGGCGATCTTTGATCGGGGGAGTGGGGGTGCTCATTGCATGACCTTCCCCTCTCGTACCCAAGTTCCCGAGCCGAGGTAACTTTGGTGATGACGGACACGTGGCCTTAGGCACGAGTTAGGGTTTCCTAAATTCCCCCAAAATAAAATATTTAGGTGGCGACTCTGTATCTGGCAAAGCAATCCATGTTCGGCACTTCTTTCTAAAAATCAGTTTTTCAAAACGATTTGCCGGATTTGGACTCTTTGGTGATTTATCGATCTTGCATTGCACTTTGTGAGATTAGATTCAGAACCGTGACATTGAGTCCGAACTGTAGTAAGCCCAATGAACAAAATGAGATTTTCCTGGGACGTTCGGGCGCGTCTACACCAACCACTACAACTTGGCCCCAAGGAATGACTTGGAAAGATGTAAGTCATTAGGGCATTTAAATATCTGTTCAACGTTCATCTTTTGATTGCTAGTAACACATGCTGTAGATTTGGGATATGATATTTATGAATGTATATCGCATGTGTCACATTTTGTATATTAACTCTGATGAATGAAAGTATGTTGTTTCAATTCTATTTCCGTATATGAGATAGGTTTGTCATATTTATTTAGGACGTTACACCATCTAAACTAAGGCCATAAATCTTTCCCTCATATAGGGTAGAACATCTGAAATATTCAGCAGATCTTAAATGTTGTTCGGTCCATTCACCATCACCCAGGCGACAAAACATGGCACTTGGTTTTTTTTGACAAACAAAAATGAGTACACAATTGGGATCGGTTGGGGGTGACGATAGAATGCAAAAGAGGAATGGATAGGATTCCAATGGTGGAAGCACAATCTTCTTCATGGAAACTAGATTCAACAACAAACAACCATTGGATTTGATAATGCAGTCTTGTCGGTAGAAGATGAGTTGGACCGATCCAAGCACTTCACAGGTTGACTATCCTTCGTCTTCCTAATCGCACCTACAACAAGTCCAATAGAAAGGTTCCAAAATGGGGATGGTTTCTTCTTGTGGACCCTCCGATGATCAAGTTAGATGAAGATATGTGAGAGTAAGTGAAAGTTTGTAGAAAAAAAAAATTATTTGAAAAATTATTTTTCAAAGAAACACCACCTGATTACACAATCTAAAATACCTCAATCCAAGGGTGTTATTGAAAATACCTCACCAAGCGATCCAAGTGTCTCGCCTCCAAAATGATTCACCTTGCACCCTCTTGAATTTATTTTTGTGTATATTTTTCTACAGACCTTAAAAATTATGATGGCCAATTTTTGTATCAAATATGTCTGATATATATACACAACACATGATAGAGTTTGCATATAGGTGGGATCCGTAGGGATCTCTATCTTTTAGTTGTGGAGATAAAATAAAAGATGTATCTTTTATCTTGAATTAAGGATACAACTTTTCTAATTTTTTTCATTTAATTATCATGGATCTTGCACGGTTTAGATTTGGTTTGCCAAGTCACGTTCCAAAATTTTCTTTTCTCATCTAGACTATACATTCGAATGTTGCCATCGTGATCCATGGTTAATCTTCTCTAAATCCCAATTCCATAATTTGCAGCTGTGAATCTTAAATCATCGGTTGATTTGAAATGGCTTTAGGAGTTGAATACAACAATTCTACTACTGTTTTAACTAGACCTTCTAGCCTCCCAACTATTTAGCCATGGGTCCGGCCAATACATGCTGCATAAGTCAGGGCCATCATAAACAAGACGGAAGACTCTTTCGTCGTCAAAAAAGAACTTGTAAAAACCAAAAAAATAATTGGTTTGGCTTCAAGATGACACAAACTATGTGTTTCTGGTGAGTGATTGGTAGATATAATTCAATTCTTGTGTAATTGAATTAGATCTATAAATGTTTGATTGGGAATTATTAGTCATTATTTAAAATTAAATCATTATCACAAATTAACATCTCGAGGGTTTTAAGATTTTTCATATAAGATAACACACCAAAAAAAAAAAATTTAAGTTTAAATTTGAAGATAAACTATAAGAATATAAAAAGAGAAAATTTGATAAATTCTCGAAAAAAATAAACTTAACTGAAAATTAAGAGTAAGAGTGGATTACATAAATATAAGATAAAGATACAAAAATCAAGTTTAAGTTTGTAGAAAAATTATAAGAATATAGAAAGAGAAAATTAAATAAATCCTAGAAAAATGAGGTAGAGAGAAATTCAGAAAACATCAAATGAAAATTGAAAAAAATAATTCAAGTTGAAATTTAAAAATTCAAAAATAAAATAACATAAACCTAGAAAAAAAAAAAAATCTAATGTGACTTTAATAATAGAATAACATAAGAGGGTATTAGTTTAAAAATTAGATAATAGTGAAATGTCACCTATAGTCTTTTTTTTTTTTTTTTTTTAAAAAAAAAAAATTCAAAAATAAGAACTGAGATATAATCGGTTAAAAATTAGAGAAGAATTAAATGCCACCTATAATTTTTTAAAATTTAAATTTCGTGTAGTTAAAAAATAAGCATTCATGATATTTTATTATATAAATTTTAACTTTATTTTGTATCCACTACTTATAATTTTTAATAATTTTTGTATTCTAAAACTACTTAATTAAAAAAAAATTCAATGGGTGACCTTTTTATTTCTTAATTTTGTTTTGTGTCAATAACTTATAAATTTCAATAATTTTTGTATTTTGAAGCTACTAAATAAAAAAATAGCATCATTTTTCTTTTTAAAATCTTAGGTAGTTTTATTTTTACTTTTGTGTTATATGACAATATAATTATCATTTTAATTTTGTTTTGTGTCAATAACCTAGAAATTTCAACAATTTTTGTATTCTGAAACTACTAAATAATAAAAAACATCTCACTTTTTTTTTCTTTCTAAAATCTTAGTTAGTTTTATTTTTACTTTGTGTTATATGAAAATATAATCATTCATTTTAATTTCATTTTATTTTGTGTCAATAACCTATAAATTTCGACAATTTTTGTATTCTGAAACTACCAAATAATAATAATAATAAAATCTCACTTTCCTTCTTAAAATCTTCGTTAGTTTTATTTTTACTTTGTGTTATATGATAATATAATCATCACTTTAAATAATAAGGTTTTAAGCATAGAATGCGCATGACGTTAATGTTTCTCTAGCAATGGCATGTGTTATACATGTGAATATAAAATTCAACAATCATAGAAAAAAAAAAAAAATTCTTATCTATGATTTTTGTCTAAATACAAAAAATATATTTATTTAAATTAAGTTGTAAAATTTTTCATTATGAGTATGTAATGTGTCTATAATTTCAACACAACATAGTTGAATAATAATTTTGTTTATAAGAAATTAATCAAACTTTAATTGAAATATTCACATATTGAATTCAATCTATTTAAAAATTACATGACATTCAACAACCTAATTGAAATTAACTATTAAACAATAATTAAGTAAACAATATGTATCTTGAGTTTTTGTTTTTCAAAGGGATCAAAAAGACCCTATCTACAATTGGTTTTCATTATATATATATATATATAACGACTATTATGAGGTTAAAATAAAGTAGTTGATTGTATATTTATTAAGAAATTTGAGATCTATTCGCCTGAAATGCTCCTCTGTGCAGAGGATGTAACACCCTCAAAATAAATGCACAAATCAATCATTCATGATATCCAAAGACATAGGAAAATAAAATATATACATCCATCAGAATATTCTTTACAAAAAGTATTGCATGTTGACAACAAAAGTAAATGTCCTACGAGCTTACAAACTTTCCAAGTTAACACTTGGTTTCAACAAAAGAAAGTTCTAACTCTTAACATATTAAGCCCTTGGCTTGAATTACATGTAATACAAAAGATAACCACAAAAATAAGCCTTCAGCTTCTAAACCTCCCAAGCTACATCCTTGGAGGTGGCATATCACTTGTACCTGAAAATGATGTCCCATATAGGGTGAGCCAAAGCCCAGTAGAGATATGCTAAACCAGATATGAGAAATAACTAAAACATTAGCATTCGATGGATGGTTAACACTTATAAACCAATTTACATTCTTTACAATGCCACCAATAAGTAAACTTATGTTCTAATCCACTTCCCTTATTTATCCAATTCAATTCATAGACATGATCTATTATCTAACCAAACAATTTAAATGAGACTACAACTCATCTTATTAACATTTCCATTATCCACAATTCAAAATGAGACTACAACTCATATAATCAACACTTCATATATTCAACACTTCAATTATTAACATCATTCAGATGTACATAAAGTTTCGGGACTTTTACCCTGGACATTCCGGCCAACTTAATTATCAATGAAGTCCATCCCCTGTCTCCTCCCAAACAGTGGAGTACATCCCCTACCTCCTCCCAAACAATGGAGTACATCTCTTATCTCCTCCCAAACAATATACATATACAATGTATTTAAATACATAGTCATATATAATGACCCAACAATTCACATATTCAATGAGTTAATTCCACCGTCACATTCAATGATATAATCCAGTTGATTAGTTTTAGTTTACCTAATCATCATGCAGTGTCTACAACAATCAAGACTATCCTCCACCGATAGCCCAAAATAATTATTTCTAAACAAATAATAAAATTATCAAACAGATAAATTATCAACATGCTCTTAGGTGAGTGATTAATCAATTAGACTACACCATTCTATCTCATAATTTCCCAATTTCATGATTTTCAACTCAATTTCATATTTCCATATTTCTCCAAATTAATTATGCAAATTAATTATTCAAACTTAATTAGGGCATTTTCCCCCTTTTCTCGAACATCAACCCTAAAGTTCAATTTCATCAATCCTACAACAATAACCCCATTTTCCAAGGTCTCACATACACATGGGGCTCAACAATTGAAAACCCCTCTTTATATATTTCAAATCAAACCCTAACTTTCCAAAATTTCTATAACTTCTCCATCTAATCAAAATGACTAAGATTTATCTTAAAACTCATAAGAAGGAGTAGTTTATCCCTACCTCAAAGTTAAGAGCCCAAAGGACAAGAAGAGTGAAACCTAAGATGCTCCCAATCCACAAATTTTCGGATCAATGAGAAGCCCAAGCCAAGCTCTAACTTTCTTACAAAGAGACTAGGGTAGAGGACTCCTAGAACAAGGTGTATTTGTAGAGAGAATGTATGTTTAGAGAGAGAAGCAGCCGGATCTAGGGTTTGGACGTAAGATATGATGAAAAAGTGATGTATAACCCGCTGTTGCCAACTGATAAAACTTGAGGCTCGCTCGAGCGAAGGAGTGGTCGCTCGAATGGCCAGACACAAAAGAACCTCGCTCGAGCGCCAGAAGCGTCACTCGAGCGAACAATGCGAAGCTTCAGGTCTGCAACCCAGAAGCACGCTCGAGCACAGGAGTTCTCGCTCAAGCGAAGAAATCCAAAACATAGAGCTCTCTCGCTCGAGCGAAGAAACACAACCTTCAGGTCAAAAAGAGACGCAGACGCACGCTCGAGCGCAAGAGTTCTCGCTCAAGCCAAGAGACACACCACTCAAAGCTGGCTCGAGCGAAGGAACCCTGGCTCGAGCGAAGGAACTAAAACACAAAGCTCGCTCGAGCGAAGAAACCAAAATCTGGACAGCAACCAATTGTTCCAACATCTAACCAACCAATTTCAAACCTGCCCAACACATCCCAAAACTTAAATACAAAGAATCAAAGGATGGAAGCGAGAATAAGACAACAACATACAACCACCAGACGCGAGTCAGGAACACAACACATGACGGGGAAAACTGGGATCGCTATAGAGGATTTTTTACTACAAAAAGAAACTTATTATTTAAAACCTACTTAATTATTATACTCACTATGTAACGCCCTCAAAAAAATACATAAAACCCCCACATTCTCGTCAAGCATTGATGTAAGAGAAATAAACATCTTTCTATTTATCAGAGTATTCATTATAAAAGTATTACATGTTGACAACAAAAGTAAATGCCCTATGGGCTTACAACTTTCCAAGCCAATACTTGGTTACAAAAAGAGAGTACTAACTCAAATACAGATTAAGTCCTTGGCTTGAGTTTACATGTAATACATCAAATGATAACAAAATAATCAAAAGAGTCTTCTACTCCCAGAACCTTCCAAGCTATGATCTTGGAGGTGGCATATCACCTGGACCTGAAAATGATGTCCCATATAGGGTGAGCCAAAGCCCAGTAGAGATATATTAAACCAAGTATAAGCAATGCCTAAAATAATAGCATGTGATAGATGGTCAACACTTATAACAATTTACATCACATTACTGTTCCATGACAATCATGTCCATGTTACATTTCACTTTCCTTTACTTATTAATTCATTTCATAAACGTGGCTCAGAACCTGGCCAGATAACTTAAAAGAGATTACATCTCAAATTAGCAATATTTCCAATTCAATTGGGATAACAACTCATGTTAAACATTTCTTACTTCATAATAGATACACATTTTGGTGCTGTATCAGTCTCAGCCAAAATCACTTCCATACTTCACAAATGATACACATTTTAGTGCTGTATCAATATCAAACAAAATCCAGTTTAGAGGTCCATCCCCTATCTTCCCCTAAATCGTGGAGTACATCCCCTATCTCCTCCCATATAACACAATGTATATAAGCAATTATCATATACATATTCACTCAATCAATACACAATTTGGATGTATTATACCAACCACCATATTCTATGGCATACTCAATTGATTAGTTTTAGTTTGCCTAATCATCATGCATTGTCTACAACAATCAAGACTATCCTCCACCGATAGCCCAAAGCAGTTATTTCTAAACAGAAAATAAATGCATAAATAGGTATAATCTCCACATTTCCATAGGTGAGTGATAAAATTAATCCAACTACACCATTCAATCCCATAATTTCCCAATTTCATGGATTTCACCTCATTTCCATATTTACTCAAATTAATTATACCAATTAATTTATTTCAATAATTAGGGCAATTTCCCAAATTCTCAATATCAACCCTAAGGTTTGATTTCATCAATAATACAACATAAATTCCATTTTCTCAATGTTTCTCATACATATGGGTTTTAACATTAGAAAACCCCCTTCTTTTATAAATTACACAAAGACCCCAAACTTTTCCAATATTACCCAACAACCCCAACATATCAAAATGCAAAAAATTAAAGACAAAGCTCATAAGATGGAGTAGGATATCCCTACCTCGAAGTTAGAGCTCAAATGGAGATGAAGACCAAAACCCAACGTGCTCCAAATTCAGAAATTTTCAGATTAAAACAAAGCCCTCAACACCCTCTATCTTTTATACAAAGAGGCTAGGCTAGGAACTCACTAGAAGGAGATGAAACCTTATAGAGAAGGTTTGTAGAGAGAGAGAGAGCTCAGATCTAGGGTTTGTATAAAGAAAAGAGGTGAAAAAGTGAAGTGTTTCCCGCTGCTGCGATCTGATATACAACAGGCTCGCTTGAGCGAAGGATTGGTCGCTCGAGCGACCAGACACAAAGAACCCTTGCTCGAGCGAAGAAAGTCTCGCTCGAGCCAACAATTCGAAGCTTCAGGTCTGCAACTCAGAAGCACGCTCGAGCGACAGAATGCTCGCTCAAGCGAAGAAACTCAAAACATACACCTCGCTCACTCGAGCGAAGAAAAGCTCGCTCGAGCGTAGAATTGCAACCTTCAGGTCCAGAACCAGACGCAGACGCAAGCTCGAGCGAAGGAACCTTGGCTCGAGCGAAGAAGCCAAAACACAGACCTCGCTCGAGCGATAAAGTGCTCGCTCGAGCGAAGGACCAAAATTCTGGGCAGCAACCATTCGCTCCCAAGCACACCAAGCTTGTAACAAACCTACCCAAAACATCCTATAACTCAAATACAAAGTATTAAAGGATGGAAACAAGATATACAAAACATCAACTCTATGGGACCAAGGTCCGAAACACAATAATCAATGGAGGGAAAACCGGGATCGCTATACACTACATATATACAAATAAATAAA
Source organism: Camellia granthamiana (assembly GCA_036172215.1). Classification (NCBI taxonomy): domain Eukaryota; kingdom Viridiplantae; phylum Streptophyta; class Magnoliopsida; order Ericales; family Theaceae; genus Camellia; species Camellia granthamiana. The sequence goes on along the minus strand of CM069917.1, from coordinate 30,788,520 downwards.
TTTAAACCCATGAAGATCTCAAATAAAAAAATAAAAATGTAAGCAAAAATGTTATAGAGTTACATAATTAAGTTTAATTATATTTGGATTTAAATCCAACGTCCTCCTTATATATTACAACAAAATAACACACATAAATTAATATAATTAAAGAAAAAAAATATAATGACAAATAAATGAGATTGAACAAAAATTTCCTTCAAAGTCGTGAATGTATTCCAAATACTCTTCTTGATTGGTGAAATTTTTCTCAAAAAAAATGTGTGAACTTCAATTGCATCGCAAAACATCACTTTTTATGTTGGTCTTTTAACCCTTCGTTGCCACTGCTATTTTTTTTTTTTTCCCTGATACATTATACTTGTAAAAAAAAAAAAAAAAAAAATGAACAATAGATTTTGGAGCCACAATTACATCTACTATATTATTATAATTTCAACAACTAACTTAGATTATGAAGGGAAAACAAAAAAAAAAAACACACACACACACACACACACAAACACACACACACACAAAATTATTTTTTTTATATAGGATGCCAAAAATCTTACATAATTGGTCAAATCATCTGTTTAATTTCTCTGCAAGATTCCTTCTCTTCTCTAATCTTTTTGCCCAATTTCATATTGTCATTAAAGTTGCGTTTTGAGGTTTATAAGTTTAACTTTTTTGTGAAATATCTTTAGGTAAGATATAAATTAGATGAAGGAATTTGAATTAGAGTCAAACTGATTTTTTATCTCTAAAATATTTTGAAAATCTCTTATCCATTTTGAATTTGAATTTTGAAATGGATTAATATACTTTTCATTTGAAAGTCATAAATTAAGAAAAATATGTAACGCCCCGAAAATAATCCATCAAGATGAAATACTTTAACTAACATTCACTATATAAGTGTAACGAAACCTTTATCTTTTGCATCATTAATCACCGGTTTTATACAAAAGTTCCACATGCGAATTATGCATTCAAGGATGGTGAATACATGAATCTATAGCATGTAAAGCGTCAATTTTCAAAATAAATAAAATGCCCTCATGGGCTACAACTTCCAAGACTTAAGCCCGGTTACAAAAAAGTGGCCTCTCGGGCCCATACAAGAATAGCCCTTGGCTAGCAATTAAATCACAACAAAATAGAGATATTTACTCTTCACAAATTATCCACATCCTTAACTTAGCGGAATCACCACATCTTTACCTGCACCAAAACCCCATAGGGGTCAGCATAAAGCCCAGTAGGGAATCCTTACAAAGTATATACAGTTATGCTAGACTTTCCAATATTAAATGCGATGCCATGCAATGCCAGTTTAAAGGAAATTTCATGCACATGCTCTTCTTAAAAATCATCACATTTCAACAATAGTTTAAAATCTCAATAATTTCGAAATCTCCAATTTTAGTCAACAGGGGCGGTAAATACAACTCAGGTAATCCCTAGGTCGGTGTCTGCAAGTAGGCTTAACAAGCACTACCAGTAACCCCACTTTACCGGTTGCTAACCGGAAGGGAAGTGGTACCTCATCTACTCGTGTTTTCGGTCTTTCACCCCAGATACTTAGGCCAACTTATCATTTCCATCTACATCCCCTATCCGAACTTACTGACGTATTTACCCCAAACATTTCAATAGTTCTCATTCAAAACATTCTTTTCCTAATGTAACGTTTCCAATTCAATTCAAGATGTGCAAAATGATAATGAATAGAATGAGTATATGATGCAATGATTAATATCTCATAACATTTCTCCATTTCTCTTCCTTCCAATGCCATTTCACAAATAACCATATGCTCAACCGATGCTATCAATACCTAGCAAGAACTTCTCATCAAACACAATTTTTAGCATTTTAGTCTCATCAAGGCTATATGTAATTTTTCAAACATCCATTTCTAAAGTTGCAATTCTCATAATCCATGTTGCTCAACAATTATCATCTCACAATTATACAGGTTCGTGCATTTGACAATAGTTTTTAAAACAATTTTCCCCATTCTCATATATCAATAAGATTGCCATTTTGCAAACCACACCATGAAACCTACTATAGCGATCCCAGTTTTTTTTCCTGTCATTTATTGTATTCCGGACTTGGGTTGCGCGGTTGTATGTCGTTGTCTATGCCTTATTTCTATCCTTTGCTCTTTGAATTTGAGTTTTAGAATGCCTTGGGTGTGTTTAGAACATGTTGGTTGCTAATTGGTCTAGAACCTTGTTGCCCAGAATTTTGGTCTTCCGCTCGAGCGGGGTTTGCAATCATTCAGTACTTTGTGTGTCTGCAAAAATATTGGGGAAATGTTTTCCACGCTCAAGCGGTCTTTATTACGCTCGAGCGGGTCTGAGCTCAAGCGGCCCCTTTGGCGCTTGAGCGACTGTCTGAAGTTTGTAAAATACTGGATGAGTGTATTCTACGCTCGAGCGGGTCTCATTGCGCTCGAGCGAGTAGTGCCTTGCTGTTGTGTCTTGGCGCTCGAGTGGCCTTTATTGCACTCGAGCGGGTCTATTTTACGTGTCTGACGCTTGAGCATCAAACTCTCCGCTCGAGCGGACTGTGCGTATATCAGATCACGAAAGTGACTTTTTAAATCACTTTTTCTATCCTTTCTCTCTCTAAAACTTTCCAAAACCCTAAGTTGAGAGCCTCTCTCTCTAAAATACCCTCTCTCTTTACATTTTGACCTAGATCTAGTGATCTCCTCACCCTCCTTCCTTTGATAAAAAGATTGAGCTCTTCAAGATCTCCATTTTCATTCGAGTAGAAGTTGATTTCATCATCTTTGGAGTTCATCTCTTGCTTGGCTCACCTTCTCTTCTTGAGGTAGGCATAATCTACTAATTACTATGAGCTTTAATATAAATATTGGTCATTTTGTATAAATGGTTGGTTGAGGTGAAGTTAGGGTTTTGGGATTGAAATAGTAAAAGAGGGGTTTTCTATTTTGGGGTTCTATAGGCATGTGGGGTTTTGAAAGTGGAGTTATGTGTGTATAATGGGGGAAAATTTGGCCTTGGGAGCAATATTTGAGAAATGGGGAAAAAAACCCTAATTTGAATTATATACATTATTTGTGTAAATGACAAAATCATTATGGAAATATGAAATTGGCTTGAGAATCATGAAATTGGAGAAAATTGTGATCAAATGGGGTATTTGGATTGATGAATCACTCACCTGTGGAAAAAGTGATGAATTATCTGTTAAGAAATTTATTTATCTGTTTAGATATATCTGTTTTGGGCTATCGGTGGAGGATAGCCATGATTGTTGTAGACACTACATGATGATTAGGTAAATTGAAACTAATCAATTGGATTATGTCGTTGAATATGAGGGTTGGATATAAGCATTGTATATGTGATTGAATTAGTCATTGTATATGACAACGTGTTTAAATACATTGTATATGTATCTTTGTTTGGGAGGTGATAGGGGATGTACTCCATTGTATGGGAGGAGATAGGGAATGGACTCCATTGATAATTAAGTTAGTCGGAGTGTCCAGAGTGAAAGCCCCGAAATCTGATATATATATATATGGGTGCCGGTTCCCTCGGACATAGTTCCGTAAAATGGCAAGTGAAGGGAAGTGCATGAATGATGTTTATGATTGAAGTATTGACAATATGAGTTGTAGTCTCATTTTGAAATGTTTAGATATCAATGAACTATGTCAATGAATTGATTTGAATAAAAAAATGGAAATGGATTGGAATATGGATGTGGATGTTGATTGGTTATGGAAAGGATGTATGTAGTTTACAAGTGTTACACATTTATCGGATGCTAATGTTTTAGTTAATTCTCATATACTATTTAGCATATCTCTACCGGGCATTGGCTCACTCTACTTAGGACACCATTTTTCAAGTATAGGTGGCATGCCGCCTCCAAGGTCTTAGCTTGGGAGGTTTAGGAGTTGAAGACTCCCTTTTTGGTTATTTTGTTTTGGATGTTACATGTATATTCAAGCCATGGGCTTTCTATGTATACAGCTGGGACTCTTTTTTGTTGTAACCAAGTTAATACTTGGAAAGATGTAAGCCTGTAGGGCACTTACCTTGTTATTTGTAGTTAGAATTACATGAAATATCTTTATAAAGCAGACTTTGATGAATGAAAAGTTAACATTTCTCCTATGCTTATGGATCTTATGAATGGATGACTTATACTGTATTTTGAGGGCGTTACACCTATATTCATTCATTCTTTTAACACAAGAAAAGAGAGAAATCCATAGGCATTTCCATACTTTCCCAAAATCCCCAATTTCTAGGGTTTTTCATCAAAAACCAAACATTTCTCATTTCCTTGGTGGAACCCTACCAAAATCATCTTCCTTAAGTTTAATGAAAAGGATAACCCTTTAGGATTGACAAAAGGGTTGGGATTCAAACCCACCTTTAAAACTCTCTACATTTTAGATCTCAAAACAAAAATCAACATATGAACTTCAAGAAAACTTTTAAATCAACATCAATATAGCAAAACATGTATATATAACTCAAGAAATCCCTACCTTAAGCTTGATGAAGAGATTAATGAAACCCTAGGATCAAATGGTGTAGAAATTTTTGACCTCCACCACACAAGGGATGTTCTAGCTTAGGTCTCCAAAGCTTGAGAGAGAGAGATGATGATGGATCTAGACCCAATGGTTGCAAAAACCAAAGAGTTTTAGTGTTTGATGAGGTTTTCTAGAAAGAAGGGGAAGTAAAAGTGTTTTTAGGGAGAGAGGAATGTGAAAGAAATGAGACACACTCAACCCTAAAAGAGAGAAAAAAATAGAGCCCTTGGATTGCCCAGATTGCTGCACGTGTGGCGCCCATCCCTGCACGTACGAAGCGCCTTCCCCGTATGTGCGGCCTTCATCCCCGCACGTGCGGTGGCCCTCTTCGCCCTTCAATCCACACCTGCCTTTTAGTCAGTGTGCAACCTTCTCAACTCGCCTTTCCCCGCTTGTGCGGCCTTATCCCCTGCACGTGTGGCCCCCATCTTGCATGTGCGGCCCTGGTCCAGCAGCCCAAAACTTTCTCAGTTCGCTCCCGAACACTCCGGACTCGGCCGCGCACCCTTTGAAACAAAAGAAAAGCCAAACCGAAGTAAACAAGTATGAGAATTTGAGAAGAGATGTCTAGACACACAACAATCCCAATGAAAACGAAAATGAAGAGGCGTATAGCAAAACCAATCATCACAACCTCTCCACCATAGGAAATTTCATCCCCGAAATTTAAACAAACCAACCAAAAAGGTTCTAGCAATTATAACCATCCTAACAACATTATCAAGTCGCAACATTGATGTTCAACCGACATTTACCACTCTCATCACCATCATTTCATCAAAACCACAATTGCTTACACTAGACATATGAAATAAAACATTTTTAGCAAAATGCTATTCCTTCACAATCTCATGTTTAGATTAACAATACATATAACAACATGTGATCCACAATTCAACACTTTGTCCCTTCAACACTATGGAACATTACAAATCTAAAACAAACAACTAAGCATGCTCAAATAAATTCGGATACTTGAAGTGAACTTCTGCCTTCCATTCTCACGTTGTTTCTTCAACCCCATGGTGTCTTCACAACACCTTCACTAACAGTATAGTTTTACACCGTAGCACTTGTTCTCGGGTATCTAGTATTTGAACCGGTGGCTCTTCATAAGAAGTGTCTTCATCCACCTCCAAATCAACCCAATCTAACACATGAGAAAGGTCGGGTTCGTACTTCCTAAGCGTTGACACATGAAACACATTGTGAACCCCAGAAAGTTGCGGCGGTAAGGCCAACCGATATGCCACTTCCCCAATTCTCTCCAATATCTCGAAAGGTTCAATGAACCTCAGAGATAACTTCCCACTCTTGCCAAACCTCATTAAACCCCTTCTATGTGAGATCTTAAGGAAAACATGGTTACCTACTTCGAAAGATAAAGGTCGTCTCCTCTTATTGGCATAACTTTTCTATCGGCTTTGGGCTGTAGCTAACTTCTTTCGAATGAGAGCAACTTTCTCGGTTGTTTCCTAATAATTTTCGGACCCAACAATGGCGCATCCCCTACCTTGGCCCAACAAACTGGTGATCTACAAGGTCAGCCATACGAGGCCTTAAACGGTGCCATCTGGATACTAGCTTGATAACTATTATTGTAAGCAAACTTAATTAACAGTAAGTGTCTCTCCCAAGACCCCTTGAAATCTAGGACACAAGCTCTAAGCATGTCCTCCAAAATCTGAATGGCACGCTTTGACTGCCCATCGGTTTGAGGGTGATAGGCGGTGTTAAAAGTCAACTTAGTTGCTAATGCCTCTTGAAGGCTTTGCCACAACCGGGCGGTAAAACGAGGATCCCTATCTGACACAATGGTTACTGGAACCCCATGAAATCGAACTATCTCTCTAACGTAAAACTCTGCCAAGTGCTCAACTGAATCGCCGGTACGCATCGGAATGAAATGCGTAGACTTGGTCAACTTATCAACAATCACCCAAATGGCGTCATTGCCCCGCTGTGTTCTAGGAAGCCCAACTACGAAATCCATGGTAACGTGCTCCCACTTCCACTCGGCTAGTGGTAAGGGTTGTAACAAACTCGCTGGTCTTTGGTGTTCGGCCTTCACTTGTTGACAAATAAGGCACTTCAACATGAAGGATGCGATATCCCGCTTCATACGCCTCCACCATAACTGACGATTAAGGTCACGATACATCTTGGTGCCTCTCGGGTGTACCGCAAGGCATAAATGATGGAACTCCCGAAGCACTTCCTCTCTACAACATTTAGGTACAAACAAACGGTCTAGGTAACGTACACTCTGATCCGAGTGAATGTTCAAACCCTTCTCTTCTTTCCTGTTGGAGATTCTATCACGAATTAACTCTACTTCCCGGTCTTCTTGTTGTGCATCTACAACTTTGCTAATCAAGGTAGGTTGAACACTCAAAGTAAACAACGTTGCACACTCTTCAGACTCGCCCAAATGCAATTCAAACTGGCCTATATCCCCCAACATAACCTATTCCTGAATGGCCACACTTGCCAAACTACTCACGGGTTTTCGACTCAAGGCGTCGACCACTACATTGGCCTTTCCCGGTTGATAGTGTAAATCGAAATCATAATCTTCTAAGAACTCCATCCACCTCCGTTGACGTAAATTCAAGTCTTTTTGGGAAAACAAATACTTCAAGCTCTTATGATCAGAAAAGACCTTAAACTTCTCACCATGTAAGTAATGCCTCCAAATTTTCAAGGCAAACACTACTGCAGCCAACTCCAAATCATGGGTAGGGTAATTCTTTTCATGAATCTTCAATTGCCGTGAACCATAACCTATAACCTTTCCCCCTTGCATCAAAACACAACCAAGCCTATCCCGAGACGCATCACAATAAATGGTGTAACCTAAACCTCTCTCCGGACTGATCAATACCGGTGTCGTCGTCAATCTAGTTTTAAGCTCTTGGAAAGACTTTTCACAAGCCTCACTCCACACAAACTTAAACCCCTTTCTAGTCAACCTAGTCAAAGGCGCGGCTAATCTAGAGAAGTCCCTCACAAAACGCTGATAGTACCCCGCTAATCCCAAGAAACTCTGGATCTCAAAAACGTTTTTAGGTTGCTCCCAATCTTATACCGAATCTATCTTTGAAGAATCTACAGTTACTCCCTCTCTTGACACTACATGACCCAAAAACTTCAACTCGTTGAGCCAGAACTCGCACTTCTCAAATTTGGTGTACAATTGATGCTTCCTAAGCAAATCAAGCACTACCCTGAAGTGAACCTCGTGTTCCTCCTCGGAAGTTGAACAAATTAGGATGTCGTTCACAAAGGCGACCACAAAATGGTCCAAATACTCCCTAAAAATTTGGTTCATCAAGTCCATAAAGGAAGCCGGTGCGTTAGTCAACCCAAATGGCATTACAAGGAACTCATAGTAGCCATAACGCGTACGAAAGGCCGTTTTCTAGATGTCCTCCTCCCGGACTCTCAGCTGATGGTACCCTGACCTCAAATCTATCTTTGAAAAGCAACAAGACCCTCTAAGTTGATCAAACAAGTCATCTATCCTAGGTAATGGGAATTTGTCTTGATGGTAACTCGATTCAACTTGCAATAATCGATACACAACCACAATGACCTATCCTTCTTCTTCACAAAAAAAGGCAGCACTTCCCAAGGCGACGTACTAGGGCGAATGAAGCCCTTGTCTAAAAGCTCTTGGATTTGAATCTTTAACTCATGCAACTCCGCAAGTGCAAATCTATATGGTGCCATAGAAATTGGTGTTGTTCCAGGCACTAAGTTAATGGTGAACTCAATCTCCCGGTGGGGTGGCAAACTAGTAAGGTCCTCGAGAAACACGCCCGGGTGTTCACAAACTACCCTTGGTAACTCAACACGAGCCCCGTCACTATCACAATCCAAGAGAGCAGCAAGAAGACCACTAAGCTCATTCCTACTACAAGGATCAAAAACTGGCAACAAGACCCTATCAACCCGGTCTCCCAGAAAGTAAAAACAATCACCACTCGATGTGCACACGGTGACCCTCTGACAAAAACAATCAATCACTACATGATACGAAGGCAACCAATCTATGCCTAGAATAATATCAAAACTCAACATGTCTAGCAGCACAAATGCAAACGGGAGCCGACGCCCAGCAACCTCTATCTTACAACCACGATACCCCTGATCTAAGTCAACTATACCCCCAATCGGTGACTCAACTCTGAGTGGAGACGCTAACTGTGCCGCCTCTAACCCCAATGCAGATGCGAATGCAACAGATATGAATGAATGAGATGCACTCGTATTTATCAACACATTTTCCAAAGAGTTACACACAACAAAAATACCTCTCACAACTGAGGATCCCGGCAACTGCTTTGGCGCGGTAACAGCATACACGCGTTCCTATGACCTCTGATCAACCTGCTTATCTCTCAGAGCATAGGCCTGCTGTACTGACTGAGCCAAAGCGGCTTCCTGGTTAACTCACGAAGTCTGAACTGAATGAGCCTGCTGGTGGCTCTGAGTCTGCCTCGACCCTGATGCGCTAGATGCGTCTCCTAACTGCGGGCAAGATCTCTTAATGTGCCCTGACCAACCGCACTGATAGCAAGTAGGCCCATGCCCTCTACTCTGGGACTAACTCTGAGATCGGTTAGGTGGTGGTGGTGGCAACATTTGCTATCCTCCTCCCTTTATTGGACATACAAAGGCCTTGTGACCCGGTTGGCTATGCTTCTAACAAGAAAACCCACTCGGCGCACTCTTTCCCGGGCACGCACTAGGCAAGGAGAAAGTGGATCTAGACTGCTGCGGCTGGGACTGGGATGAAAAAGTGTTTCTGCTCTTCTTGTTGGGCCTATAGTCCCCTTGTGACCCTTGGCCCCTAGACCTCGAATTCCGAAGTCTTTCTTCCTCAGCCTCCACGGTAATCTCCACATACGCAGCCACCTCCATAAGATGATCATAATTCCGGATCATGTTCCTAGTAACCTTGAATAAGATCTTGGTTCCAAGCTTCTTCTCAAACTCAATGCAATGGTGTTCTTCCGTCGCCACCAACTCCGGTGCAAACTGGGACAAACTAGAAAAGGCCGCTCCAAACTCGGCCACGAACATATTGAGTTGCTTAAGGTCTTGGAACTCCTTCCTTGAGGTAGGTACTTGTCATGGAAAGCCACCACAAATGCCTCCCATGTCGGTTTTATTCGACCTTTAGCATATTTCCACCATTGGCCCGCATCCCCTTTGAGGTAGTAACTCGCGAGAGTCACTTTAAGCTCACTATCTTCTATGTGAAGCATCTCGAATGTCTTTACTGTTTGTTCAAGCCATTCATCTGCTTTCTTAGGCTTAGGGCCACCATGGAACTCATCCGGCTTGGCCCGCAAAAACTCCCTCGTGAGGAAGCTCACCCTCGTCTCCACGACGTTCTCCTTAGCTTGGGTCCCTGCCCTAAGTATATTCATGGACTCCCTCAATGCCCCTGCCATTTCTCGGGCTAGGGCCCCCATTGCGGCTTGGCTTGCTTGCCCCGGCATCTCAGCTTGCCCCACTTGCTCGGCCATACTAGCTTGGCTTAAACCCTCTTCTTGCACTAGAACCTCAGGGACCAACACCCTATGCACACCCTAGCGACCTCGACCACACCTTCCATCTCTACCACCACGAGTTTGAACCCTTCATGACATCCTAATTAAGGAACAAGATAAACAACTTAGCACATAATTCCAAATGTGCTCGCAACTTGCCTCATACGTTAAACTATAACAATCATGTATATTCTATTACACAAATAATTCAATTCACTCCACATAAGCACTTAATCACATAAACACATACGAATCATCCTTTGGTGATGAGATTTGTCCCATGAAAAATCAAGAATTCTTAGTAGAACGAGTATTGATCAAGTACCCTTCTAATAAGACCTCAAGGAATCTAATAGGCGCAAATAACATCCCAAAAGTCCAATCCCATACCCATATAGTCACATAGGAATGCTATCACATAATCACAAAAAGCAAAACATTTCCTAATCATGCTAAATGAACCCATTATGGTAAAACAACCACTTCCCACGGGCCCCAAGTATTCAAACCTAGTAGCTCTGATACCAAGTTGTAACTCCCCGAAAATAATCCATCAAGATGAAATACTTTAACTAACATTCACTATATAAGTATAACGAAACCTTCAACTTTTGCATCATTAATCACTAGTTTTATACAAAAGTTCCATATGCGAATTATACATTCAAAGATGTTGAATACATGAATCTATAGCATGTAAAGCGTCAATTTTCAAAATAAATAAAATGCCCTCATGGGCTACAACTTCCAAGGCTTAAGCCCGGTTACACAAAAGTAGCCTCTCGGGCCCATACAAGAATAGCCCTTGGCTAGCAATTAAATCACAACAAAATAGAGCTATTTACTCTTCACAAATTATCCACACCCTCAACTTGGCGGAATCACCACATCTTTACCTACACCAAAACCCATAGGGGTGAGCATAAAGACCAGTAGGGAATCCTTACAAAGTATATACAGTTATGCTAGACTTTCCAATATTAAATGCGATGCCATGCAATGCCAGTTTAAAGGAAATTTCATGCACATGCTCTTCTTAAAAATCATCACATTTCAACAATAGTTTAAAATCTCAATAATTTCGAAATCTCCAATTTTAATCAATAGGGGCGGTAAATACGACTCAGGTAATCCCTAGGTTAGTGTCTGCAAGTAGGCTCAACAAACACTACCAGTAACCCCACTTTACCGGTTGCTAACCGGAAGGGAAGTGGTACCTCCTCCGCTCGTGTTTTCAGTCTTTCACCTTGGACACTCAGGCCAACTTATCATTTCCATCTACATCCCCTATTCGGACTTACCGACGTATTTACCCCAAACATTTCAATAGTTCTCATTCAAAATATTCTTTTCCCAATGTAACGTTTCCAACTCAATTCAAGATGTGCAAAATGATAATGAATAGAATGAGTATATGATGCAATGATTAATATCTCATAACATTTCTCCATTTCTCTTCCTTCCAATGCCATTTCACAAATAACCATATGCTTAACCGATGCTATCAACACCTAGCAAGAACTTCTCATCAAACACAATTTTTAGCATTTTAGTCTCATCAAGGCTATATGTAATTTTTCAAACATCCATTTCTAAAGTGGCAATTCTCACAATCCATGGTACTCAACAATTATCATCTCACAATTATACAGGTTCATGCATTTGACAATAGTTTTTAAAACAATTTTCCCCATTCTCATATATCAATAAGATTGCCATTTTGCAAACCACACCATGAAACCTACACTCATTCATTCTTTTAACACAAGAAAAGAGAGAAATCCATAGGCATTTTCATACTTTCCCAAAATCCCCAATTTCTAGGGTTTTTCATCAAAAACCAAACATTTCTCATTTCCTTGGTGGAACCCTACCAAAATCATCTTCCTTAAGTTTAATGAAAGGGATAACCCTCTAGGATTGACAAAAGGGTTGAGACTCAAACCCACCTTTAAAACTCTCTACATTTTAGATCTCAAAACAAAAATCAACATATGAACTTCAAGAAAACTTTTAAATCAACATCAATATAGCAAAACATGTATATATAACTCAAGAAATCTCTACCTTAAGTTTGATGAAGAGATTGATGAAACCCTAGGATCAAATGGTGTAGAAATTTTCGACGTCCACCACACAAGGGATGTTCTAGCTTAGGTCTCCAAAGCTTGAGAGAGAGATGATGATGGATTTAGACCCAATGGTTGCAAGAACCAAAGAGTTTTAGTGTTTGATGAGGTTTTCTAGAGAGAATGGGGAGTAAAAGTGTTTTTAGAGAGAGAGGAATGTGAAAGAAATGAGATACACTCAGTCCTAAAAGAGAGAAAAAAATAGAGCCCTCGAACTACCCAGTTTGCCGCACGTGCGGCGCCCATCCCTGCACGTGCGAAGCGCCTCCCCTGCATGTGCGGCCTTCATCCCCGCATGTGCGGTGGCCCTCCCCACCCTTCAATCCGCACTTGCCTTTTTGACAGTGTGCAACCTTCTCAACTCAGCTCTCCCCGCACGTGCGGCCCCTATCCCTCACGTGCGGCCCTGGCCCAGCAGCCCAGAACTTCCCCGGTTCGCTCCCGGACACTCCGGACTTGGCTGCGAACCCTCCGAAACAAAAGAAAAGCCAACCCGAAGTAAACAAGGATGAGAATTTGAGAAGAGATGTCCGGATACACAACAATGCCAATGAAAACAAAAATGAACAGACGTATAGCAAAACCGATCATCACAAAATAAATGGATTAATTACTGTTTTTTTTAAATGATTCAATAAAAGCTAACCAATAAAAGATTTTTAAGTTATTTAAAAAATAAAATTCTATTAAAAAAGTAACATGAGAGTTGTTACCTTCAGAAAGACTCTCATTAAAAACTTCATTTTTCTTAATATATATATATAGATTTTTATCAAATTGTCACATCATGTTATATTAAATTCTGTATGTACGCAATGAGTGAAGGCAAACATAAGAGAGCAGAGAATCTTTTGTGCAATGAGGATAGCCAAAACAATGCCCATTATGGTAAGATATTTGGTTGAAGGAAAAATATTTGAGACCTCTAAGTGAAATTTTTTTAAATTTAAGTTATAATGGTATGATATGATAGATATTAATTTTACTCACATTCAATCATATAAAGTCAATTTTGATGAGACATCATTGTGGATGAATTTGTAAGTTTTTAATATTTATATTCCTTCAATTATGCTAATGGATGATAATTTTAACTTTTCAAAATTGAAAAATACGTATATTTTAATGTGTTGGAAAATTCTATATATATATATATGACAGCAATAAGAATCATATAATACCAAAATATTTATAATCCTAAAACATATTTTACATATTCCAAACATTTTTACTTATTTTTATTCATTCTTTACACATTTTAAAACTCTTTATATGTATTTTTCAACACTAGCAACGGCCTTCAAAGTTGTTTTTAGCATTTTTCTTATATACAAAGAGGTCTTTAGAGGAGCCTTGTACAAATGTTTATATTTTCTAACATTCTTAAATCAACAAAATCGCTCATTTATTAGTAACTTTTTAACATGATAATTGAGAAGAGTATGATTTAACGGCTATAAATAGATTGGGATGGGATGACATAATTTTTGGTACAAAAGATCTAGAACCATAAAAGACAGTAGGACAACCACACACAACCCAAAAAGTAGGCAACTAAAGTAGCTTTCTCCTTTGCCATGCTGGGGGGGGGGGGGAGTATGATTATTGCTTGCTACATTTAGAGAAATTTTAATTTGGCTTTTGCTAATAATCTTTATATTATTTATTTATTTTGATGAGGCCTTTTATTTTGCTAATAATTACCTGCCTCATGGCACAGAAGCCTCTCTACTACTTGGCTCATAGTTGGTCTTGAATCTTTGTCTTCGTCCGCACACTGTAATGCCACTTCAACTAATATTTCCATCTTACTTGCATCATATCTATCCTTCATCATTGGATCTATGATCTCTTCATGCCATAATTCCTTCGAAACATTTTCATTCATCTTCTCTCTCACCCACTTAACTAGGTCCCTTTGTTCCATCTCTCCTGAATTGTCAGAGGTGCGAAAACTTATCATCGGGCTTTTTCCGGTGACCATCTCCAATACCACCACTTCGTAGCTGTAAACATCAACTTTAGATGTGATTCAAAAATTGAAAATCCACTCAGGAGCCATGTAACCTCTTGTTCCTCTTACTCTAGAGAAGCCCAAGTGATGTCCATCACCTCTGTTCAATAGCTTTGAGAGATCGAAATCTGCAACCTTTGGCTGGTAATTGGAGTCCAAGAGAATATTCTGAGGCTTTACATCACAGTGGAGAACCTACTCCAAGCACTCATCGTGCAAATAAGACAGAACTTTTGCGGAGCCTACTATGATATGAAACCTTTTCTCCCAATCGAGGGCATTGGAAGTAAGATTTTTTGCTAAGGACCCGCACTCCATGTACTTGTACACCAAAAGCTAGTGTTTCCCGTCCACGCAATATCTCCATACCTCTATCAAGTTCATATGGTTAACTCTTCCAAAGGTGCTTATCTCGGCCAAGAATTCATCTTCTCCTTGTTTAGCTTCATTGAGCCTCTTGATTGCTACAACTCGATGATCAGACAATACACCCTTGTATACCATGCCACTGCTTCCTCTTCCAATCTCTTCACTAAAGTTACGCGTTGCTTTCTTTAGCTCATCGTAGGTGAATTTTCTAAATCCAGTCGCGACTTGAAAGTACCTTTGTGTATTTGCACTTGAATTTTGACAGTTTCTATACAATAAGTACAACACCAAACATGTTGCGCCCCATATTTTATTACTCAGATAATATTACCAATATTCATTAATTAAATCCATTTACAAATGTCAATTCATCCTTGGATGAAATGATGAATAATTAAATATACATGTTCCCTCTCATTCCACAACAATGACATTTACATACAAATCAAAGAAATGCCCAGAGGCATACAATAAAAAAGAGGTCACTACTCTTTACAAAAAAAATAGCTCGCAACCTAAATAAAAAGTAGTAGTACAACCCATTACTACACTACACTTATGAAATGGTAAGATCTATTGTTTGATCTTCAAATCCGAAAAGCATTCCCTGTACACATGTACAGGCAGGAGGTGAGCAACCACTAGCTCACCAAACAATCTCATATTAAAACATTAAGAGATATGCGGGTACAAAGATAATCATACATATACTTGAAATTATACCATGTCAAAAACTAGACGATTCTATTACATCATCTCTTAAATCCCATTTATTTAATTAACCACAACTAGTTAACTTAAATAAATAAACATGCTTCAATGGTAATAGGACATCCTTTTTAATTCATTCAATTACCTCATTGTCAATTGAATCAAATAATTAAAAAATTCATAATGACATCTAACAAAGCATCAAATACATTTTATATAGTCTTATGAGATGAATGTATATGCCATGTCATGCTCAGAATATTTTCTCATCTTTTGAAAATCTTATGCACAATGCCAATTTGAAAACACATTAATCCAACAATTTCAATAAAATTCCAAGGTGGTAAATACGACTCAGGTAATCCCTAAGCTAGTGTCTGCCAGTAAACTATACAAGTACTACCAAATTATCATTTTTACCGGTATCAACCAGAAGGCTCGACACCTATCTGCACGAGTTTTTGGTCTTTCACCATGGACACTCAGGCCAACTTAACCAATACCAACTATACCCCCAATCCGGACTTACCAATGTATTTACCAAAAACAAAACAATAGATCTTGTTTCACAAAACAATATCTCTTTTAAAACCATAACCTTCCAATGCAAGATTAAAAATCAATTTCAATAGTGGTTCGATAAAATGATAATGCAAAATGTACAATCCTTCATATGATTCCATTTCCAATTTCCTCCACACAATTCTCCATTGTGATCAATTTCTATATCCTTATCAATGTAATGTCATGATACAATCCCAATAGACAATATAACAATGCCAATGTTCATGTATTTATCACATGTAAATCAACAACTTCCAACTTAGTCTTTTCAAGACAATTCAACAATATTCCTTATATAAAACAAACTTCCAAAGTCAAACATTTTCTTACCTTTCAAAAATCTTCTCATTTAAATACCAACATGGCAATCCCCTACCAGTTATCAAAACCAAAACTTCTAAGCAATAGGTACATCAATAGGAATAACATATGACACCAAAGTGGGTTCAAGTTTACATTGATTTCTAACTCACATACTTTATCAATGAAATGTAATTACAATCTTTTCAAAATTCATCCCCATTCCAAACAATAAATAGAATCAAATTCTCATCTCATGCAAGTGAAATTTCGAGATCTTTAAGTTCAATCATAATTTTCATTAAGCATAAATGAATATTCTAACATTTAATCAATTACATCAAAATTATATCAAAATTTTCTCAAGACTATAATTATAAAATATAGCACGAGTGTTCACTTTCTAATTATCAACATCGACCCCATCAAATTAAATCAAGAAAAATAATAAATAAAATAAAATTTTTGATAACTCATTCTTATTTTAATCCAATTCATCCATTTGCTCCCAACGAGCTAAAATCATATTCTTTTCTTTTCTTTTCTTATCAAAGACCACCAAACCATTCAAATATCTCATATATGAATTTGAGGTAATATTAAGATAATATAACTCAACTAGTGAGATTAGGGACCAAATATCATACCACATCAACTTACTCTTGCTTATATCCCCCAAATCTTATACATGGTCAACTTCATCACTTTTAATCTCATAATATTAAAAGTTAGGAATTAAACCCAATAATAGCCCTTTAATTATGAAGGATTTTAAATTTTAACCAAACTAATTTAATTCATCAAATTAGTAAATACATTAAGTTCACCATCTTCCAAATTAATAACACCAAACATAACTTCACATGTCTCATCTCTAAAAAACACCCCACATTTCATGCCTATTCAATTTTCTTAAATCCCTACAATCATCAATTTCACAACCTTTCTAAAATTAATAAATCAACATGATATTTACATAAGAATTATTAAATATGCCCAATAGTAACATTTTCAAGATTGTAAGTTCAAAAGTCTATGTCTCACATTTTCATCTTCGCAAAAATGAACACAACTAAATTATCGACATATCCCTTCCATAAAGTATCATGAATATAACACTTTTAGAGTTTTTAATCTCAAAACAACTCTATAATCCCAACTTAGGCATTTGCTCAATATTCATAATTTATTTTTCTCAAAAATAAATTCCAAATCAAAGATAAAAAAAAAAATTTATTTCAACTTTATATTTCTCAAAATAAATCATTTAATCATAATATGATGTAGATACAAATCATAGAACTATTAAAATTAAATTTTTAAATTTTTAGCAACAAAATTTCAACACAATGAGGTCTTCCCAAATCAACATCAAAATATCAATTTTCTCAACATTTCAACATAATTTTTCTTTTAAAAAATTACCAAACAAAATCTGAAAATAAATAAATAAATAAATATATATGCAATACCTCTTATAATGACACATTTTCTCAAAATAAACCTAACATAGCTTTAATGTAAAAATATGAAAAAAGTCTCTACCTCAAATATGAAGAAAAACAAATCTGAAAATGAAAACATCCCTCGATCATGAATCCGAGAACACCATTGTGAAGATCACGACGAGCTTTCTAATTTTCATTTACAAAATTTTTACAAAATTTCACTCTAAGAACTCCCATTTAAAACTCAAAGATTAAGTATCAATGGAGAGAGAGAGAGAGAGAGAGAGAGAGAGAGAGAGAGAGAGAGAGAGAGAGAGAGAGAGAGAGTGTGTGTGTGTGTGTGTGTTGAAACATCTCTCTGCTTCCAGGAGAGAGTCCAGCCGAAAAGAAGGGAAAAATGAGGGTTGGGGGCAGCCCATCGTGGGCTGTCCCCCATTAAAATTAATGTATTCTTTAATCATCAATTGATACAATTAATTTTATAATAATATCTTAAAATTATATAACATAATTTATAAAATGATATAATTTTTCTCACCACAAAATATAATATTTTTATACCACACAAAATATAATATTTTGCTCACTATTAAATATATACACATTTCATTCCTTAGAAAATATATAATTTTTCACCATATGGTACACGCCATAAAATCAACTATCAAATATTTATTATAACTCCTATATAATAAATAATAACAACTTTCAAATATATTCTAATCATATATAATAATTAATCACAACTCCCAATTTGGTCACTACTAATCACACAATTAAAAAGGACCAAACAGTTAAACATGAGTCATTAAACAAACTCAAATTAAATTGAATCTAAATCATGTGTCTCACCCATATACCAACATGGTCCAATTATACATCAAAATAGACCCAACAAATTTATCCAAATCATGACCTAAACATTCAAAATTCAATTTCAAATTCTGCTATAAATTAAACTGAACACTAATCAGTCCGTGAATTGTCATAAAATAAATACTCATCATTAAATTCTAAAATTTTTATCAACATGCTAGACTCATATGAGAACAACATATAAAAATTTCATAATTTTCTGAGATCGAGAACTATTTTAAAAAAATACAAAATCAAATTGTTTTCACACAAAATTTACAGAGCAATCAAATCCAAAAATTTGTTCAATTAAATTATACACTGCCTATTTTTTTAAAAAAAATTCTTGGCCATCACAAAACAAATACAAATAAACTCAACTCCTCCAATAACACTAGCAAACCAAACCATGAACTGCAATGTCCCATTTTCTTTGGGTTTCTTGTAACTTCTATCAAGCTGCAAACTAAGTGGGTGAGAGCAATTTGAGTTGAATCCTTGAACATGATTTTCATAAAATGGGATTGAGGCATTCGGCAATTTTATGTACGTGTGACCATCAAAACTTGGTGAACGTTGTCCATTGAACAATAGTGTCTTGTGATAGCAATTGTAAAAACCACTACCCAAGTTGAATTTGTATTGAAACGCATAGCAGTTGCAGCTTTGCAAGCATTCATTCGCACACCTCTTGTAGGTATAATTTTCACAGATCTTATTATCATCATAGCCATAGAATTCAACATGAGGAAGATGGAGGAAACCAATCTCACTCTCATTGCACGAAAGATTAAAATCTGGCTCACATCCGAGAGATTGGTCTGTCTCATTTTTTATCTTGTACCCTGGTGCACAAGAGCATCTCCTACCAGATTTCTCATGGGGAACATAAGTACACAAACTGTTGGGTCCGCAGATACCATGGATCTTGCACGGTTGAGATTTGGCTTGCCAAGTCACGTTCCAAATTTTGTTTTTCTCGTCTAGACTGTACATTCGAATGTTGCCATCGTGATCCATGGTTAATCTTCTTTGAATCCCAATTCCAGAATCTGCAACTGTGAATTGAAAATCATCGGTTGATTTGAAATGACCTGAGGAGTTGAATACAGCAATTCTGCTATTATTGTAACTAGACCTTCCGGCCTCCCAGCTCTTTAGCCATGGGTCCGGCCAATACATGCTGGATGCTTCGGGGCCATCATAGGCAAGACTGAGGACGTTTTCGTCGTCGAAAAAGAGCTTGTAGAAACCAGAAGAATAATTGGTTTGGCTTCGAGATGACACAAGCTTTGTGTTTCTGGTGAGTGGTTGGTAGGGAAGAAGGGTATCGGTTGGTGACTGAAAACTTTGCCAAAGAATTAAACCCTCTGAAGTAAGAAGAAAAAGGTTACCAGTGTCATTCAATAGCAATTGTACTGAAGAGATTGACTCGGTGTTGGTAGCCCAAACGTTGAGTTGGTCGGCATCTGTCAAGATGAGATTGCCATTTTTAAGGAGGGTGAACTTGGATAGTCTTCCATTAATGGGTTGGTCTCGGTTGGCCATCCAGACTGTGGTGTGACTCCCATCATACAATGGTTCACGGTACCAAATAGCAAAGCAGTAAGCATTGAAGCCAACAGAATAGAAGCCTGCTGAGAATACACCGTTTGGTGAAATCAAAACATTATCTGGCTTCTCCACTGAGAGAGATGAGCCTTCACTCATGCTATATATGTATGGTGTTGAAAATGAAAAGGATGAGAATAACAGGACCAATAGAATAATAAGGATCAAAATTGGCGTAGCCATGAAGTGATGATTCTGCATATGAGTTTCTTAAAGAGTTGTAGTAATTGTGGGATGGTGGTGGTGAATATATATAGTACAGATCATCAGCTCCAAGGACAGTGTATTTGTCTAGCTAAATTTAATTTTCCCTTTAACAGTGTGTGAACTGGCTCCATGCCATGAATATTTTGTTAATATGCATTGAATGTCTATTCGAAAGGACTATTGATCCAAACAGTGGGTTTGAATGAGTCAAAAGGGGCTTTGTGGTGGCAAAAATTCTATCGATAGTGACGATTTATCTCAAATTTTATTCCTAAAGTGAGGGTTATTTTGAGAAGTGACTAATTGTTAATTTTTTTTATAGTAATATTTATTTTTTAGCTATTTTAAGTTAGGATAACTTTTAAGTGTGCACGTGCATATCATATCTACAATGAATTTAACTACATGGTAACTACAATGAACTTACGCAAGTGCATATAGTACGCACCTTGCACATCTAAATACTTCCTTTAAAAGTTATTGTCAAAACAAGTTTAACTACATGATATAAATTTAAAATTATTGGAATGTGAGTCTTAACTACAATGAAGGTAGACTATTGATTTAGTTTTATAGAATCTTTAGTTTTTTGGGGGGTAATATTGATGTTCTCGATGGTGGTGGTGGGAGATTTTTACTTTAATATTTATTTTTTTTATTTAAACTCAATGGTAACTATTATTCAATTCATTTAAATCCAAGTTTAAATAAGTTTGTAAGATAGAACACATTTACAATTTATATATGAATTTAGATCAATTTAAATGGGTTTTAAACTAGTAAAATTGGAAGGATTCATAGTTTTATGTTAATTTTGCCAACTCTGATCTAGAATTAAATATTATCTCATGATATTTGTTCGAATAAGTATATTTGAAATGATGAAATTTGAGAAACATGATAAAGTAGAATTTTTTTTTTAATTTTTTATAATTATTGTTGTACAACTATAATCTTTAGTATCAAATATTTCAAATTCAAGTAACTATTTTCATCATTATTATTTCTAATTCTTCATAATCTATCATAATAGAACCTACCAATTCAATCTTAAATTCACATTTCAACTGTGTTTTATGTAAATTTGAGTTTTATCTTTAAACATATATAGAGATCAACTCTTTCATTTTTGTCAACAAAAAAAAATTATTTTCAGGTCTTTCTAATATATAATTATTTAAAAAGTATAAAAAAAATTAACTAAAGACAAAAGAAACATATATTCAAATTTTTTGGATAAAAATAATGATTTTTTTTTGTTTCTTTTTCTTTAGTCGATTTATTTATTTTTTTTAAATTAGAGAAAAAAGTTAGTGCGTTCTCACCTATTAGGTACTAAAGGACTTGTTTTATTGTTATTTTTTAATTAAAGTTCATTAAAAATTAAAAAGTTAAAAATATAAATATATATATATTTATGTCAAACACACACTTACTAGTCAATTAATCAATTGAAAAGACAATTCCTCTACAAGTAGATATTATCTCAATGACAGAATTTAAGATTAAGGTCAAGTTTGGCATGACTTAAATAATACAAAAAGTTAAAAAGTCACTATTCTATTTAAGTCACATCATCTTATTTAAATCACATCATCTCTCTAACACATCATATCAAACCCACCCCAAACCCAACCCATATAAGCCAATAAGTCAAAAAGTGCACTTTTTTAGAACATTCCAAACCAACCCTAAGTTTTTATAAAAATATAGAGGTTAGTTATTATAAACAGATCATGAAATTAACATAAAGATAGAGTAAAATAAAAAGAAAATTATTTTATTATGATGTTTGTAAAACTATAATATTTAGTATCAAAAATATTTTTAATATATTATTATTATTTCAAATTTTAGATCTATCATATTTTATCAAGATATTTCAAAATCTTAAAATTATAAATTGTGTTGAGAATTTGACTTTTTAGACTTCGTTTGGAAAATGGGTTGGGTTTTAGGTTTTTTTGGCTTTTTTGACTATTTTAACCTGGGGTTAAAAAGTCTCTTTTGGAAATTTTTTTTGAATTTTTTGACTTTTTTTGAGAGAAAGAATGTAATGATTATAGGTTGGGTGTGATGTTTTGTTTTATTGGACTAAAAAATCCATTTTTTTTTTGTGACAATTTTTACCAAAAAACCCAAAACTCTCTTTCCCAAATGAGCTCTTAGTATTTTTTAATATTTTATAAAAAGATATATGAAAACATAAAAATGAGAATTAATTTTTTTATAATAATTTTTTTGTTAAAATTATGAATTTTCAAAATAAGCCATTTAACTTGTTAGGTTGTAAATTTGAATTATTTTACTTTGTGATTATAATTAAAAAAATTTTGTTGTAAAATTATTTTATTTATGTGATTATTATGGAGATCTTTTCATTTTAAATCTATAAATCTGCACGCCACTTTATTTTATTTTTGAGTCTTCGTAGACTATGAAGTGACACTAGAGTTAAAACAAAAAAAAAAGTCGTTCTCTGCCCCCACATCTTTTCCAACCAGGGCCGACAGTTGACTTGACGTCTAAGAGAGATGATGTCGATGGAATTTATTATTTGTGCCAGGAATTCTATAAGAGAAATGATGTGGGCGATAGAATTTAAATGTGGTTTTTTTTTTTTTTTAATTTCAAATTGTCATCTTAATTTGAAAAACAAAAATATTTTGCAATTCTAATAAAGTAGCTTTAATAGCTCCAATGAGATGTCGGTTTCATTGTGATAGTGCTGTTGTTTTTTTTTTTTTGTTTTTTTTTGTTTTTGTCATTAGACCTCATTGATTTTGAGGGATGCATCATTGTTATTTGAAAAAATATTTGAATTTTATAAGTTCATTTTAAAATCAATTTTTTATCTATACTGTTCATTTTTTAGGATTCATTAAGTAAAATATTTATGTAAAAAATAATTAAATATCGGTAGTTATATATTTGAATTATATAATTAAGATAATTTTATATAATTGAGATAATTTTATTATTGTATAGCAGAGTAGTTAGAAATTTTATTTTTTTAATTAATTCTGTTAAATAAAAAATTTCTAATAAGGGATATTTGTAATTTTTCAAATAATATGGGACAATCCGTATTTTAAGTGTAGCGATCCCGATTTTGACCTAGTCAACTTCGGAGGTCGAGCTGCCCAGTCAACTCGCCGAAAGCAAAAATGCAAAATGCATTCGAAATTGCTTACGGAAAAGTGTATTTCACGCTCGAGTGACCTTGTTATATCAGTCCATAAATTAGAGTTTCAGATCACTTTTTCCAGCCCCCTCTCTCTCTCTAAAACTCTCCAAATTTCCAGATTTAGAGCTTCTCTCTCTACAAGTCATCTTCTCTCTTTGATTTCTCCAAATCTATTGGGATTTAGGCCTAAGTTTTTCACCAAAGTTGGTTATCACCTCGAGGGCTTCATTGTGTGCGGTAGAGATCGAGTTTCGACACCGTAGATTTTGGGGTTTCATCTCAGATTTTCTTCAAAACTTGATGTAGGAATTTTCTACACTCTAATATGGTTTTTAGTTAGTTATTTGCTATTGTGTACAGATGATGAGATTTGGTTGTGGTTTGAACAAATCTAGGATTTGGGTGTGAAATGAAAAAATGGGGTTTTGATGAATATAAGGTAAACGAGTATGAGGCTTGAATATAAGATCATGTTGTACCAAAATAGTTGATTTTGGTGTTTGGCTTAATATTTGGTGAAAGGAATATTCTGCCATAATTTTGATTAAATTATTATTTTGCATAAATAATTGGGGATTAACATTGAAAACGTGAAATTGGAAGGTTGTGATTATAAATGGTGATATTGGATATGTATTATCTCACCTATGGAAGTTTTGAATAAACTAATTATTTTGATATTGAACATCTCTTTAGAAATAATTACATTGGGCTATCGGTGGAGAATAGCTATGATTGTTGTAGAAATTACATGAAGATTAGGCGATTTAATGCTAATCCATTGTTGGTGTCATTGAATATGACCATGTTATAGATATATTGTATATGTATGTTTATTGGGAGGAGAAAGGGGGTGTACTCCATATGTGATTATGTTTATAAATACATTGCATATGTATATTTATTTGGGAGGAGAAAGGGGATGGACTCCAAGTGAAAGACCCAAAATTTTATCTATAAATGGGTGCCGATTCCTTCGAACGAAATATCCGTAAAATGGCAGGTTTGAAGTGTTTATGTGAGTTTTGCATAATTGGAAAATCATTGAGTTGTAGTCTCATTTTGATTGTTGAAAGATAACGAATTTAACGCATGAATTGAGTAGCATATATGAACTGGAAATGAAATTAAAGGAAAATAGAATAAGGTTGGTCTTAGTGGCATATGGATATGCAAGTCTTGTGGATGTTTCAGGATCGGTATTGTTTATGTACGTGGTATTTATGCCTTTGCTAAACCTCATAAATTGTGTTAGATTATTTCCACTAGGCTGTTGGCTCACCCTATATGGGAATTCCATTTTCAGGTACAGGTGAGATGCTTCCTCCAAGGCAATAGCGTGGATGGAGTTTTGGGAAGCAAGAGCTTCTTAATTATGCCT
The DNA here is from genome assembly GCA_036172215.1 of Camellia granthamiana. Classification (NCBI taxonomy): domain Eukaryota; kingdom Viridiplantae; phylum Streptophyta; class Magnoliopsida; order Ericales; family Theaceae; genus Camellia; species Camellia granthamiana. The sequence continues at coordinate 30,763,607 of CM069917.1, read as the reverse complement.
TATGTGTGTATGTTTGTTATTTGTAAAGCCAAGGGTTTAAGATGTAATGAGCGAGACTCAATTTGTATAACCAAGTAATGACTTGGAAACATGTAAGCCTACATGACATTTAACTAGTTGTTAAACAGTGAACTCTGATATATGAAAGTATGTTGTTTCTCATATTTATTCCGCATATGAGTTATCCTTATTGTATTATTTTGGGGGCGTGACAACTTGGTACAGAGCGTACCGGGTTTGAATACTTTGGATATGTGGGAAGTGGTTAGCACCATAATGGGTTTGTCTCGCTTGTTAGAGACTTATGTATGATGTTATGTGCTTATAGGATAACATGCTTATGTGACTATATGGGTATGGAATTTAGTTTCTAGGATGTTAATCGAATCTATGGGTTTCTGAGAGTCCTGTTGGAAAGACACTTGATCACTGCCGTTTCTAACTGGAACTCTAGCAACGCCACGGGAAGGTCATTATCCGGAAATGAAATTCGTAAGTGCTTATGTGATTATGTGCTTATGTGGAGTGAATTACAGTTGTCCAATATATTAGAACACGAGTGAAATAGCTTCGACACATTTATGAATGTGCTAATCCTTTGTTACCTTTATTAGGATGTCAGGACGAGGACGTGGTGGTAGGCGTGGTAGGCCTAAGAGGCAGGAGATGGCTATACTGGATGAAATTTCAGCATAGGAGGAGGGAGCTGGTCAGGCCAACGTGGCCGAGCCAGTAGGTTAGTAGGCCATGGGTGCCTTAGCCAGCGAGATGGCAGGAGCATTGAGGGAATCCATGGACATTCTCAGGGTTGAGAATCAAGTCCAGGCCTATGTAGTTGAAGCAGGGCCGTCTTTTCTGAAGAGAGAGTTCTTCTGGTCGAATCCAGATGAGTTTTTGGGTGGCCCTAAGGAGCCATTGAAGGCTGATGAGTGACTTGAACAGTTAGCGAAGACATTCGAGATGCTTGGCATCGAGGATGATCAGTTGAAAGTGACCTTGGCGTCTTTCCAGTTAAAGAGGGATGCGGGGCAGTGGTGGAAGTATGCGCGGGGGCGCATTGAAGGGACTTGGGAGGCATTTGTTGACGCCTTTCAGGAGAAGTTTTTGCCTCCCACTGTTAGGGAGAAATTGATGGATCAGTTCTGTTAGCTCAAGTAGCTGAATACACCAGTGGCGGAGTTTGGGGCCTCCTTTACTAGTCTATCCAGGTTTACACCGGAGTTAGTGGCGGCTGAGGAACGCCGCTGTCTGGAGTTTGAGAAGAAATTGAGGGCCAGACTCATGTTTCGAGTGGCCGGTTCCATGATTAGAGATTATGGGCGCCTTATGCAGTCTGCAGCCCACCTTGAAACTATTATGCAAGCAGAAGATGAAAGGATGAGGGGCTCCAGGAGGAGTTACGATAGTCAGGGAGACAGTAAGAGGCAAAGGGGTTCTTACCCTCAACAGTCCTAGGGAACTCAGTCGAGGTCCACTTTTCCAATACCGAGTTCAGGTTCTGGGAGAGGTGGGTAGGGAGATTTTACTTGTTTTAAGTGTGGTCAGTTAGGCCACAAGTCTCCAGCTTGTCCTCAAAGAGGAGGAAGATAGCGAGAAGCATCATCTTCGGCTCGTTTTCAGAGCCAGAGTCAGGGAAGAGGCCAGCCGCTTACTTGTTATCAGTGCGGGCAGGCGGGGCATTTGAAGAGGTTTTGCCCACAAGATAGACATAGAGTCACCAACCAGCACAATCAGCACAGGCCTCCACGCCCAATCAGGGAGTCTCTTCGGCTCAGTCTGTGCATTAGGCTTATACTCCGAGGGGTGAGCAGGTTGAGCAAAGGCCTACTGGATGTATGTATACAGTTGTAGGGCCAGATCTTGTACCTGATCCTTCTGTAGTGGGAGGTACCTTTTTGTTTTGCAATTCAGTTGCTAATGTGTTGATTGATACGGATGCATTCCATTCTTTTATTTTGTATGCGTTTGTATCAGTTTTGGGTTTAGAGTTGGCACAGTTAGCATCTCCTATTTGTGTAGAGTCACCTGTTGGTGATCAGACTGTTATGAGACAGGGATGTCGGGGTTGTGACATCGAGGTTGTTGGTAATTGATTACCTTTTGCATTTGTATTGATTGACATGCTTAGTTTTGATGTCATATTGGGTATGGACTGGTTATCGTCATACCGGGCTGTTATAGATTGCTACCATCAGAAAGTTACTGTATGTACCTTGAGTGGCGATTGCTTTTATTACTTAGGGGACTGGGTGGATAGAGTCTTATCACTGGTATATGATCTGCATGGATGGAGTGAACTTAGTTGTCTCCTTGCTAGCTTTTTGAGTAGTGAGTGTGATGAAATTCGGGTTGAATTGCCGAGGGTAGTTTGTGAATACTCGGATGTTTTTCCCGAGGATCTTGTCAGTTTACCGTCTCACCGAGAGATCGAGTTTTCTATTGATTTAGTGTCTGGCACGTCACCAGTTTCTATGGCTCCATATAGATTTGCACCTGCTGAATTGAGTGAGTTGAAGATTCAACTCTAGGAATTGTTAGATAAGGGTTTTATTTACCCTAGTACTTCACCTTAGGGAGCGCCGGTTCTCTTTGTTAAAAAGAAAGATGGAGTATTACGGCTTTGTATTGATTATCGAAAGTTGAACCGGGTTACTATTAAGCATAAGTACACAATGCCTCGTATAGATGATCTGTTTGATCAATTGAAAGGGTCTTGTTGTTTCTCTAAGATAGACCTGAGATCAGGTTATCATCAGTTGAGAGTAAGGGAGGAGGATATCCCGAAGACGGCATTCCACACGCGGTATGGCCATTATGAGTTTCTTGTAATGCCTTTTGGGCTAACTAATGCTCTAGCTATGTTTATGGATTTAATGAATTGGATCTTCCGTGAATTCTTAGATAATTTTGTGGTTGTCTTTGTGGACAACATTTTGATTTATTCACCTTCTGAGGAGGAGCATGAGGAATATTTACGAGTAGTACTTGAGTTACTTAGAGCCCATAAGCTGTATGCTAAGTTTGGGAAATTTGACTTTTGGCTGGAAGAGGTTAAATTCCTAGGGCATGTAGTATCAAGGAAAGGGGTGACTGTAGATTCATCCAAGATAGAGGCAGTGCAAGATTGGGCACAACCTAAGAATGCTTTTGAGATTCGTAGTTTCTTGGGGTTGGACGGGTATTACCGTTGGTTTGTGAAAGATTTCTCTAGACTAGCTTCACCTTTGACTAAGTTGACGAGGAAAGAAATCAAATTCGTGTGGAGTGAGACTTGTGATAAGTCGTTCCAAGAGCTTAAGATTAGACTCACCACTGCTCCAATATTGATTATACCGGAGAGGGGTTTGGGTTATTCAGTTTATTGCGATGCTTCACGAGAAGGTCTAGGTTGTGTATTGATGCAAGAGGGTAAAGTAGTAGCCTACGGCTCATGGCAGTTGAAAACACATGAGAGAAATTATCCCACCTATGACTTAGAGTTAACAGCAGTGATATTTGCCTTGAAGATCTGGAGGCACTATCTATATGGTGAGAAATTTCAAGTGTTCTCTGATCACAAGAGTTTGAAATATCTGTTTACACAGAAAGACTTGAATTTAAGACAGAGGAGGTAGATGGAATTCATAGAGGATTATGATTTTGAGTTGCATTATCATCCCGGGAAGGCCAATATTGTGGCCGATGCTTTGAGTAGAAAGCCAGTTAGTAGTGTAGCTTCTATCACCATTCGAGAATGGAAAATGTTGGGTACTCTTAATGAGTTTGACTTGCATCTGGGCAAGTCTGTTGAGTCTGCAGCTTTGTTTTCAGTAGTTACACAACCTACACTTGTGAATCGAGTGTTGGAAGCGCAAAAGGGTGACCTTGAGGTGGAGTCATTCCGAGAAAAGATTTCCAATGGGAAGGTAGAAAGAGGTTTGACTGTGTATCCTGACCAAAGTGTGAGATACCGTGACCGTTTGTTTGTACCGGAGTCTTGCTGAGAGGAAGTACTCCAAGAGTTTCATCATTCGCGCCTTGTGGTGCATCCGAGAGGCACAAAGATGTATCATGATCTTAGTCGCCAATTTTGGTGGAGAGGTATGAAAAAGGATGTGGTTGTGTTTGTATTAAAGTGCCTTACTTGTCAACAAGTGAAGGCCGAGCATCAGAGACCAGCGGGTTTGTTACAACCTTTACCAATAGCCGAGTGAAAATGGAAGCGTGTTACCACGGATTTTGTAGTTGGGCTTCCTAGAACACAACGACGCAATGACGCCATTTGGGTGATTGTTGATAGGTTGACTAAGTCTACCCATTTCATTCCGATGTGCACCAACGACTCGGTTGAACGCTTGGCAGAATTGTACATTAGAGAGATAGTTTGACTTCATGGAGTCCCTATGACTATTGTGTCGGATAGGAATCCTCGTTTTACTACCCGGTTATGGCAAAGCCTTCAAGAGGCGTTGGGAACTAAGTTGACTCTTAGCACCGTTTATCATCCTCAAACCAATAGACAGTCGGAACGTACCATTCAGATTTTGGAGGACATGCTTCGAGCTCGTGTCCTGGATTTTAAGGGGCCTTGGGAAAGACACTTACCATTGATTGAGTTTGCTTACAACAATAGTTACCAAGCTAGTATTGGGATGGCACCATATGAGGCCTTATATGTCCGACCTTGTAGATCACCAGTTTGTTGGGCCAAAGTGGGTGATGAACCGTTACTGTGTCTGAAAATTGTTAGAGAGACAACCGAGAAAGTTGTTCTCATTCGGAAGAGGTTAGCTACGGCCTAAAGCCGACAAAAGAGTTATGCCAATAAGAGGAGACGACCTTTATCCTTTGAAGATGGTGACCATGTGTTTCTAAAAATCTCACCAAGGCAGGGTTTGATGAGATTTGATAAGAGTGGTAAATTATCTCTAAAGTTCATTGGGCCTTTTAAGATCTTAGAGCGAATTGGGGAAGTGGCATACCGGTTAGCTTTATCACCACAATTTTCGGGAGTTCACAACATATTTCATGTATCTATGCTTAGGAAGTTGAACCCGACCCTTCTCATGTTCTTGATTGGGTTGACTTGGAGGTAGATGAAGATGCCTCTTACGAAGAACGACCAGTTCAAGTATTAGATACCCGGGAGCAAGTGCTACGGGGAAAAACTATACCGTTGGTAAAGGTGTTATGGAGACACCATGGGGTTGAAGAAGCGACATGGGAACGGGAGGCAGAAGTCCGCTCTAAGTATCTGGATTTATTTGAAAATGCTTAAGTTGTTTTCCTTATAATATTCCCTAGTGTTTGAGGGAAATGTATTAAAATTGTTGACCACATGTTGTTATGTATGTTGTCATGTTAAGGATGAAGTAGTTACGGATTGTCATTTCTTTGCTTCATGTTTAGGTTGATGTGGACGGTTGTTGTTGATGAGATAACTACAGCAGAAATGGAAAAAAAAAATTTGGTTGAGAGTTAATATTGTAATTTAAAAATGAAATAGCATGGTTTTGATTGCTAGAAACCCCTTTGTTTGGGTAGTTTGATTTGAAATTTTGGGGACGAAATTCTTTAAGGGGGGGAGGTTGTAGCAATCCCGATTTTGACCCGGTCAACTTCGGGGGTCGAGCTGCCGGGTTAGCTCGTCGAAAGCAAAAATGCAAAATGCATTCAAAATTGCTTACGGGAAAGTGTATTTCATGCTCGAGTGACCTTGTTATATCAGTCCGTAAATTAGGGTTTCAGATCACTTTTTGTAGCCCCCTCTCTCTCTAAAACTCTCCAAATTTCCAAGTCTAGAGCTTCTCTCTCTAGAAGTCATCTTCTCTCTTTGATTTCTCCAAATCCATTGGGATTTAGGCCTATGTTCTTCACCAAAGTTGGTTATCACCTCGAGGGCTTCATTGTGTGCAGTGGAGATCGAGTTTCGACACCGTAGATTTTGGAGTTTCATCTCAGATTTTCTTCAAAACTTGAGGTAGGAATTTTCTACATTCTAATATGGTTTTTAACTTAGTTATTTGCTATTGTATATAGATGATGAGATTTGGTTGTGGTTTGGACAAATCTAGGATTTGGGTGTGAAATGAAAAGAGGGGTTTTGATGAATATGAGATAAACGAGTATGAGGCTTGAATATAAGATCATGTTGTGCCAAAATAGTTGATTTTGGTATTTGGGTTAATATTTGATGAAAGGGGGATTTTGCCCTAATTCTGATTAAATTATTATTTTGCATAAATAATTGAGATTAACATTGAAAACGTGAAATTAGAAGGTTGTGATTATAAATGGTGATATTGGATATGTATTATCTCACCTACGGAAGTTTTGACTAAACTATTTATTTTGATATTGAACATCTCTTTAGAAATAATTGCATTGGGCTATCGGTGGAGGATAGCTATGATTGTTGTAGAAATTACATGAAAATTAGGCGATTTAATGCTAATCCATTGTTGGTGTCATTGAATATGACCATGTTATAGATACATTGTATATGTATGTTTATTGGGAGGAGAAAGGGGATGTGCTCCATATATATGTTTATAAATACATTGCATATGTATAGTTTTTTGGGAGGAGAAAGGGGATGGACACCATTTAAAGCAAGTTGGCTGGAGTGTCTTGAGTGAAAGACCCGAAATTTTATATATAAATGGGTGCCGATTCCTTCGTATGAAATATCCGTAAAATGGCAGGTTTGAAGTGTTTATGTGAGTTTTGCATAATTGGAAAATCATTGAGTTGTAGTCTCATTTTGATTGTTGAAAGATAACGAATTTAACTTATGAATTGAGTAGCATATATGAATTGGAAATGAAATTAAAGGAAAATGGAATAAGGTTGGTCTTAGTGGCATATGGATATGCAGGTCTTGTGGATGTTTCAGGATCGGTATTGTTTATGTACGTGGTATTTATACCTTTGCTAAACCTTATAAATTGTGTTAGATTATTTCCACTAGGCTGTTGGCTCACCCTATATGGGAATACCATTTTCAGCTACAGGTGAGATGCTTCCTCCAAGGCAATAGCGTGGATGGAGTTTTGGGAAGCAAGAGCTTCTTAATTATGCCTTATGTGTATATGTTTGTTATTTGTAAAGCCAATGGCTTAAGATGTAATGAGCGAGACTCAATTTGTGTAACCAAAAATGTTCTTGGATAAATTTGTAAGCCTGTAGGGCACTTATTACCTGTTTGACTTCCATTTCATACTTGTTGTAAAATGCATGTTTGGGATTGGAACTGGGGCATTGAGATGTGTACAACATGTAATTGGCATTTGGGATTTAATGGAAATGGGTGTATGGATTACTTAGCAATATATATGTATTTGTCTATCAGGTGGGTTTTGTTGCATAAATAGATATATCCTGCCCAAATTTTCGGAGCGTTACAATAATGATAGACATCACCATTATATTGAAATTTTTATAGATAATAATATGACTTATTATAACCTCTTTATTTTCAATCAAAATAACTATTATTGTTCTCATAATTTTAAAAATGTCATTGACATTTCACTTTAAATAATATTTTTATTTAATATATTTTCTTTATGTTTTAAAAAAAAATTTCCAAAACTCAGGGGGGGCACGTGACCCCCTGAGCCCAACATGGCTCCGCCCCTATTTTAAAG